>VKKT01000689.1:50224-69253 GCA_008038995.1 Haliotis laevigata
CAATATTAATTGTATTGTCTTTGGGTTATTGTATTGATTTCATGTTGAGCTCGTAAAACATAAAGATGTCGTTATAAGTTTATCACACAATAAAATGACTTCCACAAGAATCACCTTCGGCAATATCAATTCCTATTTATGTACCTACAGCACAAGTAATCAAACGTAACTGTTTAAATATCCCAGGGACAGGAAATACATGAAAACCCTGAAAAGGTCAAGTTTAGTACAGCAGCCCTGTGAATACACTGCATAGCTCTTACGTCCATCCCAAGACTGCCTTTCACGACAGGGAAGACAACTTGGAAGTGCAAAATAGCAACGTCAACATGCTTCCTCCCTCCCCATTCAATCAAGTACCGTTGCCAAGAATGGATTGTGAAAAGTTTAAAGGAAAACTGTCTGTGAGAGAACGTCAACTTTCCAACGGTCATTTATAAGTAAAGAATTGATAGATGAAGGACTTTTGCTCTATGGAACGGACTGTTTTGACCTCCCTACTGAGCCGATAAGAGCCATGGATTTGCAGCAAGACATCTGCTTTACACAATGAGGATGAACGTTATTGTTTTGAATGAGGCAGGTGATGGGTAAGGTTTCTTAGCTTTGGGTCAAAGTTATTCCAACAATTACAACAAACGAATCTGTTCTTAATAACTGTTCTTTGCACTAATGAATTAGCGCAATACTATTTGTTTGAAGGAAAAGGGAGGCCAACAAACTCCTTGTATCCTTATGGACTCATTGTATGGCGTCAGTATTAGGAACCACTATGGCAGAGACCCCTCTCTCAGACAAGATGGTGAATGTCCAGGGTACCTGTCTTTCAGCTTTTCAAATCATACACTGAGGTTTTGAACATGATTTGTCAAAGATGTACTCCAGGTGACATTCACACCCTTAATTCCTCATTTGTTTTGGCACGAAAGAGATCGCCCTGTTCACATATTCGATTTTGATGCTGATGATTGTAAGCTAGGAGCACATATATACATGTAGAAGCGTATAGGTCCCTTAAGCATTAGACATAGGCAACAAGAAAGAATGGATTGTGTTGACGGTTCATGTTGTAACAAGGCGCATGGTTAACTGTAAGGTATTTTGAGTAATGGGGCGTGTTCTGTATCGCTTCATCATATCGTGGTTATGGAAACCAGACTTACGAAGACAGACGTGAGAAACAGTGTATGGTGAGTTAACACATTATATGGTAAACACCTCGCATTACCAGAGCGCTTTTCACCTCATATGCTGGCATTGATTACATAAGGGCTTCATGGTAGTTCCAAGTAAGGGCAAGAAAAACCTCTTCAGAAAGTGCTTGAGGAAATTGATACTAACGAGCATCTCGCTCCCTGCTTAAGAACGACAGATTCGATTGAAAGTAAAAACGTCGCTGGTTGACCTTTCAACCGTTTTTATTCGCCGAGCAAAAATAAAAGACATTGTCGTGATAAATGCAACTACCAGGAGCCATATTGGATAGAGAAGATGGAAGAGGACATTTAAGTATGCGTCAATATGTTGCCAAATCTCGTTGCCCACAGTACGATGTTGTAGTATGTTGTTGTTGACTGTAAATTAAAATGGCAAACGTCTAAGGTCCATTATTAGTCTATTTAATTGATAATATGTTCATTCCACTGAATATTTTCCTAGTATGATTTTTACATGGTATTGTATTCTATGAAAACAAAATTACAGATCATATCGTGTTGCAACGTTTAACACGTGTGCATACATCGTCATATATACATCCTGCTTATTGCGTGGACTGAGTTGCTTCGTGACACAGACTTCCCTTACCCCTGATATATAACTGTTGCATGTTACAGTCGTGTTATGTATTGGGTAATAACATGACGTGATGACGACCCGTGGGAATTCTGGATTACAATTGGACCCCAGCAGCCTTTGCTTGTTGAATGAGACGACGTTTTAGTAAGTTAGCAATATTCAGTTATATGGATGGCGGCGGTCTGTAAATAATTGAGTCTGGAACTGACAATCCAGTGATCAACATGATGAGCTTCGATTTACGCAAATGGGAACCGATGACATGTGTCAACYAAATCAGCGAGCCTGACSACCCGATCCCGTTAGTTGTCCCATACGACAAGCATGGGTTACTGAAGGCCAATTCTAACCCGGATCTTCACAGGTCCGAGACGACGTAAAGGATCGGATGGTCAGGTTGGGTTTTGGTGGCACTAAAGTGCATACAAACTACTGTCATTCAGAACGCGTGTAACACGAATGTGACTCGGGTGTGCAACTGATGTGCAACGCGTTTGAGTTCCGTGTTACACAGTATGGTTCAACAGACCAAAAAAAATGGCAAACTGATGTCATTCGTTCCACATATTCAGAAGCGAAGGGTTGGAGGCGCGAACCTTTCTCGTGGGTAGTTTCATTCAAATAAATCTTGGCGACAATTCCATATCGTGCGTGCTGAAAGTGATCTTGATCATAACCTAACCGGCACGTTACAATACTAGTATGCAGGCTTTTATCACTTGATCGGTTGCACTTCACATTCTAAGAGCGCGGCTCGATAACCTTCGACAAGCACACATTTCAAACTTTAAAAAAATCCAGCTGTTCGATTTCCATCTTCCTTCCACGCCAGTTGTATTTACAAATGCTTCCCAAATCTAATTGACAAGCTTTCGCGGTGATTCTGCATGATAGATTAAAGGATTTACCGAATTTCTGGGAATTCTAGGAACCATTTGCAAATTCAAGTCACACGCAGAATCGGTGATCCTTCTGGCCGAGATACAGTCTGAAAACATGACATTTCTTGAATAGGAACTGAACAATCAAACGTGTGGTGTTGCGCGGATCTAAATGTGTCACCTAGTTCCTTTTGGGGTATTTTGTATCATACATTTACACAATTATAATTTTACAATAATAGAGAAATGCGATGCTTACACAACGACCGTGAAGATCAGAGTTAGAATTGTAACCCATGTTTGTSGTTAGAGGCGACTAACGGGATCGGGTGGTCAGGCTTGCTGACTTGGTTGACACATGTCATCCTATCCCAATTGCGTAGATCGATGCTCATGCTGTTGATCACTGGATTTTCTTGTCCAGACTCGATTAATCACCGACCGACGCCATATAGCTTGAATATTGCTGAGTGCTGCGGAAAACTAAACTCGCTCACTCACTCCTTACACAACGCGTAATGCGGGAATCTATGAGCTTACTTTTGTGTTTCGAACTATTTGATGATAATGATTATTATGTGCATATTGATGCTGCGTCAAATCGATACACTCAAGCATGTTCATAACTATACAATATTACTTCGAGCAATGGCTCAGAGTGCACCGGGTTTTAATGCTTGGCATCCTGGGGAGGATACACACTGGGGAGGATAACACTCACATTAATATCATATCCTACCGGGTACCCATTCACTGGTAGGAGAACAGAGGCATACTTCACCTAAAGCCGAATGCCCAAATGGCATGTGCAGACGGGGAAGATACTTATTATTTAGAGCGTAGCAAACTTCATGACCTTCCAAAGGACAAAATAAAATGGAAAAAAGTAAACAAAGGTCCACAGTATAACAAAGTTGAAAGAAAATGTATTCCATATAATATAACAGTAATGCTGCAATACAACCACCCAGGAATTGAACATAAACTACGACTGAAATAGAATGCAAATATCAAGTAATATTCAACACACATAAATCTATAGATTAGCAATTATGTAATAACAATATAACAGCATGCCAAACCACAATTGCATGAAACGAAACTAAACAAATAAATCCTCACACTTGGAATCAATTCCTTGACTACTATCAATAAACACGCACCATCGGCTCTTGAACGCATTTGCTATCAACTCAACATGGGATTTTGTAAATATTTTCACATCATTAATGCTTACGAGTGCCTTGTTACATTTCATACCTTCTTGCAGAAGGCACGTTCAAGAGATATCGATCAAGGAAACAAGGTAGTCTGTGTGTTCACGAAGCTTACGACCATGTTAAATGCCTGACCTTAATGACGGCCGATGGACGCGTGTTGGTAATTAACTAGGCACTTGCTGTAGCGGAAAATCGAAATCTGAAAATCTCAGCTTTCTCGAATGATCCTTGATTCCGATTTCTTTGGACATCCTGCATCAATAGATGTCTAAGCATATACGACCCTGTCATCTATCAAAGTCCAACATACGTCAGATTACCAGACTGTTGGTTATAAAAGTTAACGTCAAGTACATGATTGAAGGTCGGATAATGGCCCGAGAAAGGTCAAAGATGTAAGACTTGCTTGTTTTTACTCTTATCTGAAATTTGATGTAATAGAAATTACGTTGTACAATCAACACCGGATTTCACTTAATGCCTAACCGCTCGTGATGAATAGTTATCCAAATGAATATTGCGGTGACCCGTCTCGCAATAGTGCAGGATTCGATTCCAATTATGGACCGACTGCGTGATGGCTATGGACGGGAAAACCAAACGGATTTCGAATAGTAAACACCGCTCTTCTGTTTCATTATGTATTACATTGCACGCATTTGGAGGTGTAACCGAGCATGCTCATTGTACGAGTGAGTATGGTTTGACGCCACTTTTAGCAATATTTCAAAAATGTCACGGCGGGGGACACCAGACATGGGCTTCACACATTGAACCAATGTGGGGAATTGAACCCTGGTCTTCGTCGTGACGAGCGAGCGCTTTAACCACTAGGCTTACCCCCCCCCCCCCCTTGTCTACGAAGATTTCCGAGAGAGTCATTCAACACAAAAGTTGTCTGAAACCGTACCTTATGCCTTATGTATTTGTCAAGTGCTTGACTGACTTGCATTTGGATGTATTTGTGACAAATGCCCCAAGTGATGCTGGATACTCTCGCAGACACCTKGCCCCGATTTCTCGAAACGAACTTAAGTCTGAGTTTTGACTTAAGTTCGAGTTTTTACTCAAATCTGAGAAAACGCAGGAAAATGCATTCCACAGAATGAACTGAAATTGGTATTAAACTCAAACTATAGAAGACAATTTGATTTGGTGGGTAGATTACTTAAGTTGTTTGGGCTTTTATATTTTGATAATGCAGTTGAGTTAAATATTCAGCTGTTTCAAATTGTGAAACTCAGTTTGAGATTTCAGTAAAAACTTAAGTTTGCTTCGAGAAATCGGGGCCTGGTATCATCGATATTTGATAGTGATTCAAGAACACATGTACATTATATAGGCGGCATCAAACAATGGACTTATTAACAGGGAAGTGTGGAAAGGCACTCTATGAATTTGAAATGGGCTTTATCGCTTTTACTTATATCTTCAGATCTCTGAAGAGCAACATATGTGCTATAGACACTTGCGAACAGGGTATTCTCTTGATATACCGTTAACCCTCCTCATGATTACTTCTTGGTAATCCATATACGTTTATTGATGTAATTGTCTTAATAGTATCTCTTCCAAACCTGAATGGATGCTAATGTAAAGTGGTGTTGTCAATAGTGGTAAAACAATGTCTGTCATATTTGAAGAAGGTATTCACACCCCACATGACCTCTGAACGATGTCGTCGGGAAACTGATACCAAGTGCCACAGGGCCGATTACAGAGGATCTGATGACAAATCTTAGTAACGTGTCATCGAGGATCATAGCTCATGCTTTCTCACTAGTTTGCCTCTTCAGGTCCTGTATTTAAAGGTCGCCGATGTATATTGCGAACTGTGAAGTGGACAATTCTACCATTGCCTCCTTTAACAGAAATGTTCCCGCTATATGGCGGTTGTCTTTAAACAGGACAAGACAATGCAATGATGGATATTATGAGCATCGGTCTACGCCTTTGGGATTGGATGAAACGTATCAGCCAAGTCAGCAAGCCTGACCCGACAAGCACGGGTTGTTGATGATCTATTCAAACCCGGATGTTCACGGGTGGAAGTACTGCTGGGGCAATGGTGTATAGTTACATGTCATAAATAACACGCGAAGTTGCTTTGCAATAAAACTAATAATACTGTCACAGAAACCACATGCTTTGATGTCAATATTGATTGAATGTTGACTTTACTTTATTGTGGTTGTTTGCAGAACAATGACACAAACCGTACACCCACTCATTGAAAGGACAATAACAGCCACTGCTCTTAGTGCCGGCTCACATTAACAGTGTCATTTCACCTCAGAGAAACAGAGTGACAATCCACTAACGAAGGCCTGTATTGCTTAAACATATTAATCAAGCTCTTACCTTTAATAAAACTGACATTTATCTGTGTCACTTATTTAGTTTGGTATGACAATGTTATGTATGTGTTGTTGCGGTCGTTCTACCGTGACTACCTTGACTACCTCTCAATATACGACCATATGTTGGTCGCGTTAAAGAAGAGCGAAATTACAACTAAACCCTGTGCGAGTGAGTTTAGTTTTAGCTCGTTTTCAGAAATATTTCAGGACATTATGAAGGAAAACGCATGGTCTTGTATTGTTGATACTGAAAGGCCATATGTCCAAGGCACATTTGCTGCTAATGAACAGATGTCTTTAGTTAAATAACGAGTGATTTTCCTGGACATGGGCTTTACGCATAATGACCATAAATGAAAGACTGATTAATTTTCATAAAACTGGCAGCTGGCACGACTGATTTCATTTTTTTACCATGGGGATCTACTGAGCATATACCTTGACTCAACTGTTCTACTTTCTTGACACACACACAAATCTGCTACTGATTATCGAACATGTTCTTTAAGCACAAAAAGTCATGAAAGAACACAAATTTCAAAACATAAACAAGACATATTTCTAAATTAACACAATTTTTACAACATAGTGAGTGAGTGAGTTTGGTTTTACGCCGCTTTTAGCAATATTCCACCAATATCACGGCGGGGGGCACCAGAATTGAGCTTCACACAATGTACCCATGTGGGGATTCGAACCCCGGTCTTCGGCGTGACGAGCGAACGCTTTAACCACTAGGCTATCCCACCGCCTTTACAACATATGCATCACATCATTCCTGTTCTTTTGCAAACGTTAAATATTTGTTTTATACCACAATGTACGATAGGTCACTGTCATGGACTGAAATGCAACGGGGCTGCTCCTTTGCGTTCCTCTGCATTTACAAAAATGAGAATGGAGATACCATCACTTAGATTTTTCATGGCGTGAATGTTACGAGTTTGAAAACAAATTCAGAACCGAAAAACACCAAGCGGACAAAAGCGAGCCCACGTGATGGATAAAGACATCAGTTGATGGCAGTGACATCTTCAAGCCTTCTGAACAATGGACTCATCAACAGTCGCATGATTGAATGCATTCTCTCGTATGGTCTGAGGTGTTTCACTTCTAGGCCACTAGAAGCCCTTAAATTACGTCCTTGTCTGTCCTATAGCATCGTGTAATTAAAACAGTGTGATGAGTGTTGAGTCTTCAAGTCAGGCTCTGGTCGCTGACCGATGACATTGTCAGAGCCCACGCCACAACAGAATCTCGTCATGACGACCATCGGGAACGTGTGTTCATTTATACGAGCGGGATACGAACTAAGATGGCTTTAGGAATGGAATCTAGGGCCCAGGCGGACCTGCTCAGATAATTGTAATCCCAACAATTTAAAATAAATTGGCGCCAGTCGTCGCGTTGACATAGGTCCTGAAACCGGTGCCGATAATGATAGACGTTGAAGATTGGTATGTACTACATTCTGCCTGTGAATTCATGGAGGCTACAGAATGGTTAGACCTACTCAGGTCATCAAAAAGCAAGCGTATCACGTAAAAACTGAATATATAAAACAAGAAACATTCTCTACATCTGTGCATATACATGTACCGTAGACTACGTTCATAACTCTTTCCGTGTTGTCACAACCCCAAGCGTACAGTACACGACCCTGTGCACTTAAAAGAACCCACGAATTCGTTGGTAAGTGACCAGATGGTGGCCACATGAATACGTGCAAACACCTAGTTGCAGGTACAGCAACGTGCAGTGAAGTTGGACAAAGTACTGTGACTATTTGTCCCAGTCCACCCAGCTGTGAATGGGTACCTCGTTAGGATGAGAAAGCCACAATAACTCGGTGCGCCTAGTGGCAGCAAGAGTTGTATACTCCCCAGGGAGTGGAGCTTGATAATACGATGTGGCGTTGAGATTGACATCCAATGATCGAGGGAAAAAATACCAGCGCCTTGAGCATGCACTAGCTGCGTAGATATGTGCGCTAAATAAATATCCTATAATAATAATAACGAGTTGACGAATACATTTTTGGCAAGGCTACTTACTGTATATGTTAGTCAATATTGGTAAAACTAACTTCTGTTACAACGAACTAAATTAGTTGTCCCGTTGACTTCGTTAAAAACCTAGTTAACAGTATGTACTTCATATCTCTCAGTTATCAATTTTGAGGTGTAATAAGTTTCAACTTATTTTTTACTTTCAAATTAAGCTCTAAACATAATGTGAAGTAGTAGTAAATATAGTTAGAGTTTGCCCAAAGAGAACTTGTGGAACATAACCGGAGAGTCGATACATCCGAAATAAAGGTGTTCGACTGTACTACAGTCAAACGTTAGCAGGGCTTTTGTACTGCTTCCCTCCTTGTTGAACAACTCACATTCCAAGTTAGGGTTACACAATCTTCTAAAGCGATTGAAACCTTTGTTGGCTCGTCACGTTTCACGAACACCGTCATGATGTCATCACCAGCAAAGGATGAATAGGCTAATCATAGAAATATTTGAATGTTTGAAATACATATCAAGCTGCTCTTTACACCTCATGCTATTGGAAGCAGGTAGAAAGTACTGTGACAACGTGATGTATTCGTGGAATCTAGGACAGAGAGAAACCTGACAAGATAAAACTCTGGGTTTGCAGAGTGCTTTATCTGTCCAGTAGATATTCATAAGGTTACATTTATTTCAAAAACACTAAGAAACTTCACGACCTAATAACTTTTGAAGCGAGGACAATACTTGTCAGAATGTCTCATATCTGACAGAATAAATCAATCTAGTCTGTGGGGTTAATATTGTTGAGGATAAAGGCAATTTTGATCCTTCCACAATAAAGTTGATTTCATCATAATAATGCGAAGTAACACAAACATTAAAGACAACGTCAGTACACTGGCTACTGTATATTGTTTGACACCCTAATTTCCACGTTATAAAATTAACGTTATTAGATACTCATTCGTTTACATTTGTGTTAAAAGGAAATGTATTCTAAAAAGAACAACAGATACATCTCATCAACGTCTTATCAACAACAGTGCTATATTAATGTGGACATCTTGGACAGGAATATCCATGTCATCTATTTCCGTCACGGCATACAGAACGTGATAAGGGTTTTCTATTTCTGTTTCGAGATGCGGACGCGATGATGTACCATAGATGAGCTTAATTAGGTAACATGAGATGAAAAGTCGCGTACGAGATTATTTTACTTACATATCGGCGTACATATCTGGTATTTGTGGCTGCATGATCATGTAATTGTCCAGATTAATGCCTGGTTCATGGTACCAGCAATGAAATTACCTTGCCACAGTTTAACATAGATACCCTACTTTGACACATAATAGCGAATCTAAGCCGACAAGTCCTTGTTTTATACCCTAAATATAGAACAGCTGGTACAATTTAAACATGCACAAGTACTGTGATTAACTCGGTTTGCCCTGCACTGGCACATGTCTTGGGAAAGGTCAAGGTAACTTTCACAGAAGAGTTTGCCTGTAGACATATTATGGCCGAAAAAGTCAAGGAAGTAGTCCTTTCTCAAGTAATTTGAGAAGCATGACATTTACAATGCGTGGAATGTAATAGGGTTCTATTGCCAGGTGTACCTTTGGGCTTCGGGGGATGGAGAGTAGTTCTCAAGACGAGGTCACACATAGTTTTAGCCACTTCACGGTACCCAGAAAGGTTACACCACTTATAGTAACCAAAGGAAACCAATACAGATGGAATCGATCTTCAGTGTCCATGCTTGTCGAAAGAGGCGACTAACGGGATCAGGTGGTCTGGCTCGCTGATCCATCGAATCCTATTTGCTTAGATTAATGTTCATAATATCAATTACCTGGACTGCCTGACATTAGCGGTAATATTGGTGTGAGTGCGGTGTTTAACAACTAACAGAAAACCAAACAAACAATTGGAATAAAGAAATAAATAAATATATTTGGATCATACAGAACAATATTTCAAACATATGAGTGGTTCCTCAATTGCTGCACAAAGCGATGAGTTCTAAAGGTCGATTGTAATCAAATATCATGGTTGATGCAATGCAATGGAAGTAATCGATATGAAACACATATTGATGTCCACGTAACATTTGAAGCGTTGTCACAATGGCACTGGGTGTGCAACTGCATTCAGGAATAACTAAATTTCTCACGCTCTATTTGAGTGAATAAATATGGTTTTATGCCGCTTTAAGCATTATTCCTGCAATATCACGACGGGGAACAACTGAAATTGGTTTCACAGATCATATCAATGTCGGAAATCAAACCCGGGTCTTCCGCCTGACGCCTGACGTTTTAACCACTGATAGCTGATATGCATTGTGGTATAAAATTGTAAATGTTATGCAGTTGGATTAATAAATAATTTGTGCATTGTTCACAACGTTAGTTTTACGGTAAAGAAAGCATGCATGAGTGAGTGAGTTAAAATTTAACGTCGCCGCGGCAATATTTCAACCACATAGTGACGTAAGCATGCATGAAGTCATGAAATATGAAGAAAAATACATAAAATAGATGTGATATATTCCTCACGATGCATTTCGTCTTGGTGTATATATTGTTTAATGTTGCGTCAGTGATATTTGTGCTATATTTATCGGGGACAGTAAAAGTCGTGATCGAACCAGTGGTTGATATCACCAGCGTTGCTCACTTTCATTAAGTCACCGATCTCGGCAACCCATCCAATATTATGTATTGTGCGATACATGGTTTTGTTTTTTTATTTACATCTTTGGGTAGGTGGTTGGTCTTTGGACATAACATTATGACCTATTTTGAATAAAGCTCTATAATTTGACCGTGTTAACGTGTAAAAGATGATACACGGCGCATGGATATATAAGAATTTCTATAAATCCACAACCACACATCTTTGGATAACTGCTAAAATCAGCGTGAAAGAACCACGCGCATGCACGCACGCACACACACACGCACGCCTACATTATTCTCGAACAGACAGCTGAAACTTAATTACAGTCATCAATGATTGATACAATCGTTGTTTCAGACGTCCACAATCAAGCGTCATATTATCGCAACACATTAACCATGAACGGCCTTTAGCACCGACATCACTTCTCTCCCTTTAGGACACATACATATGGGATGAAGCCTGTGGAGACAAATGATGAATTATATACCATAAGTTGGTGACAACGCTTGAATCAGTAATGCGCACAGACAATACCCTGTGAACCCACGGGACCTATCAATAATGTATACCTGCCATGCTGATATAACTCGTCTCGGATCCTAAAGAATGAAATATGCTGATGTTGCCATGAGTGATGCAATAAAGTGCAATATTGCGTCAATAGTTTAACAGGTGTAATGGCCCACATAGATATGTCTAATTTGTTTGTTGGATGCGTGGTATCATGAATCATAATACATCTTTAGATGCTAGTGTTGATGGCAAACATACCATTTGTATTAATCAAGCATGTCAAGATAGTTACCGTTGACTTCGTTTTGCTGTCTATGTATTTTATAGAGGAAGATCGGCTCCTCTGCTTTTGGTTGTTTCTCAGGTCCTCTATTTCCAATAATTTGGAATCTCCGTATACAGTATCACTACGTTGATTATAGAATACATTAGAGCAGATCATAATGAGCGAGTGAGTTAGAATTACATCGGCAGTATGAAATGACTAAAACGTTTTTCATACACACAAAATAATTTTTGTTATTATAAAACCCTGGTAATGATAAACATACTTTGAATGATGTGCTCTTAAGTACCCTCTCAGGAGGACAATTCAACACTTTTGAGGGTACACTGACAATTATAGTTATGTATTCATTTGACCAAATTTTAAATCCACGTATTAATTAAATTACATAATCAAAATTTACATTAAATCAATTTGTTTTAAAAATCCCAGTATAAAATGACAACTAATATCAGTTAAATGATCCTTCAATGAGGTGTTTAATCTAACCGTGATATACATTATGTACATTATTCACAATTATATTGCACGTTTATCAGGTTTAATGGAATGCGGGGAATCTAATAGGTTGCTGAAAATGACTGCTCGTCGCCGTGATCACGACACAAAGTAGCCTTAGGTGTGATAGTGCTAACATATATTGATGGTATCAATTTCAAACTGCAATGGTTGGTCTTGCAACTACAATCGAATAGACCATAACATTTAAATTAACATATCCAGATACATTTGTCAATCGTCAACACTCATTTCACCCCAAAACCCAGTTATAAAGCATGGACGAAATGTCACAGAGTACATTGCGTAAGCCAATCATGAACCAGTATACATTATATATGCAATTATATTTAGACATGGCATTACAAAAGGGCAACATGAGCCTGAAAATATTTATATATTCTATTTCCACGCTATGCATTTGCTTTGAACTTACGAAAATTCAGGATTGGGGTATGTAACACACACATGCACACGCACGCACGCACTCCCCCCTTTGACACACACACACATACACACACACACTCACACTCACATACACACAGGCTCACACAGATACAAACTGGATGAAAACAGTGTGATACCAACAGAAGAACAAACGCACGCACAGACAAAGACAGACAGGCAGACAGACAGAGACATAACATAAAGAAACCTACATAGGGACACACGCAGTCACACACACGTGCATACCCAGATACATACTTACAGATACCCACATACGCATACACATACACAAACACGCAATGCCCATTGGACTAAGCGGAAGTGATCGATCACGAAAACATATTCAATATAAATACAAATCATCTCCATACTTCAAACATACTTTCAGGGAGGCTGTCCATGTCTGTAAGAAAGCACATCCTCAGGCATGAGTCTAGATTGCGTGAGAGGTTAATTATGTCTGGACTGACATCCTCCTGCCTCAGGCTGCGAGGAGCTATATATACTATTACGTGGGTTAAGGAATATTTACATCATTGTGGAAACATTAATACAAATCCCTTTTTATGCCATTTTTTTATATTTAGTATTTATTGTGCTTATGATGACATTCCATCGACATGGTAATCAATAATCACAACGCCCTATACTACATGCCGATTGTTCTGAAGTTGGCTTTGTCACATTGTCATGAACGTTTGTTTGTTTGATTGTTTAATGCTGCACTCAGCAATTTTTCAGCTATATGACTGCGGTCTAAGAATTATCGAGACTCGGCCAAATGAACCAATGATTGATATCAATAAGCATCGATCTACGCAAACAGGTATTACTATGATATGCATAATACAGATCAGTAAGCCTGACCACCATATCCCGTTAGTCGCCTGTTTCGATAAGAATGGGTTGCTGAAGACAAAATCCCCAGCTAACAATTTCATGTTGTCACAACGTTGTGCTTTCGATGTTACAACGTTATCCTGTGGACACCCATTTACGTTGTCACAGCGTTGTGGCCTGACGTTGTGATCTGTCATTCTTACGTCGCCACAAGGTGAAGTTCTTTGATGCTAACGTATTTTACGTTGTCTTAATGTTCTATTTAACGTTAATAGTTGTATAGCTTTCCCAGTAGTGAACAGTACTTAAGAAACAAAGCAGAACTTCACTTCAATGTTTATTCGTCAATTTGCTTGTTATTTTCTGAAGTTTTCTGAAGCTGCAGGTGAAGAGTGAAGAAAGAATCTCAAAGTGAAAAACTTTACAGAAAACTCTGTGACACCAAGTTATAAGAAACGTTGTTATAACGTTGTGAGGAGCCCAAAGAATAACGTTTCCTAAACGTAAATTTGCAACGTTGTTGTTACGTTGTGACATAACGCTGTAAAATGACGTAATACTAACGTTGTATCATATCGTGACCAATCTACAGCCTTCCCAGTGTTAGCTGTGTTAAACCAGGACCTTCACGGGTGTCATGAACGTATAGCTTTTCTTCAAGACTTTTATACGCGTCATGGCACCTAGCGGTGGGGAACCATCAGAACACGGTCATTACGCTTGACTAGTTAGTCCCGTAGATAGATATAGGAAGCATACAAGCCATGGCAAATTCATTTGCTGTAAGTGTTGAATGTAGAGTGATAAAACGAAATGTTGCTTCCTCAGATACACACACTACGGTTTTCTGCTCAGGTACATTGTATTTACAAGAGGTTGGGTTTACGACTTGAGTAAGGACTGTTGTCGTCGAAATAACAAAACTACCTGAGAGTTGGTTGCGATATCAAAGTGAAACTGAACTATCCCTCTGGCTTTAAGTTGAAAGGCCCAAAAGGTCACACAAAGTGCATACGACGTTAACACAAAGTATACAAATAGAACGTGTGACCAAAGCCGTTTGATAATGGAAGCTTTTATCGTCGAAGTCGTACATGCACAAAAGTTTGCGTTCAACGAGAAGGCAATATCCACGTAAACGCTTTCAGAGTCGCATCTAATAGAAGAGATTAGATCCAACATAACACACTTGCAAACACGCCAATAAAACTGTTCATACACATAGATTAGGCACATAAATTTGATTTCTTGCACAAATAAGTTCTCATAATATTTGTCTACACATAACTTCATTCCTGTTATGATCCATGTAAACATCTGCGTGTGTATCCACGCATAGCCTTTGAAGCCCACCGTACATTGAACAATCAATAACGTTCTTTTCATACACAGTCTGTCTGACACCGACATGTTTAATGCATTGAGGAACAGCAAACAGTACATGCAATCATACTATCAACGTCAATCCCTGTCTTACAGGAACATCGTCTTTGATTTAGAGAGGGGAAATTTATATCCGCATTGAGTGATGGTTTGTTTGCAGGCAACTGCTCTCTTGATAATACCAACTGAACGTTGCGTCGTTTAAGTCCAGATGCACTCGACGATAATGACATTGTGCAGATGTGTTCAGCAATAATAGTTGCTGAGTGTCATTAGAAAATGAGTGAGCCAGTTGGATTTAACACCGCCTTTAATATTAGTTCAGTTACATCACAGCTGTTCACAGCTTGATGTGTGGGGGAAGCGTGCAGTGATGCAAATCTGATACCTTTACCACCCTCGTTAAATCCACATTGATGTGACAAACTTAAACACATTATCAGAGCAAACAGGGACTCGAACCCATGATCGGGCTTCTGGCAGGCCACTGCACACCGCATCGGCCCACCCATGACCCCCTCATTCAAAAGAACATAGATGGTGGTTGGTAATCATCAGACAGATCCTTTCATACTATTTCAGAAACAAGGATTTCTCCTTCATTTACAAAACAGTCTACATTTAGAACATCGAAAGTTTGCCTGTCATCAGACAATGCATGTCAATTTTCTTAAATAAGAATGACCCTTGATGACTTTTCATAAGTAGACATCACAGGGCTTCCACAAGACATACAAAAGGCAGTTCAAATTTTGAAGGAAAATCTTCTACTCGTTTTGATGACATTTAACTGTTCGGAACCGGTTGAAGAACTACAAGTATGAATGCCTCATTTGCTCCGACCTCACTGAAAGAATCGTTGCCGTCATATACGTTGCCAGTGAACGTCTCTTCGGCTCTGTGGTATTTATGCGTGTTAGCGCTTAAGTTACGGCATCAGCGGGTCACATAGAAACGCGCCAGGAAAACAGATGCTTCATTAAGCATTTCTTTTCCGATGATTTCAGATTAATAGGAAGATTGATCTTACCCTAGGCCCGAGGCTATGGCTAAAAAATGCCCCAGTCCCCTAAAATAGAGCGTCCGGTCATTTTCCAAAGCGTTTTACTTATTCTAAATCTCTTGTAAAATATCATATATTATGTCACAGTGATGTTTCCTTTCACCATGCTGTGACACAAATCATGACATACGTCATTCGCACAGATGCTTCACGACTTTAGTGGCTGCTATTTTACAACCAATGGTTTTATAACATCGTGTAGTGTTTAGGACAGTAAATTACCCTGTATAAGTCAACAGTACAATTATACCTCTACAATCGTATAGACACAGTGGATGTTTGTTCACGTTTCGTCATAACTATGCGATTGTAGCAACGGTAAAGTAATGTACCATGTCTTTGTTTTTAGATGAAATACAACGTCAAGGACGAAGAAACTGACACATACAATAACAGATATATTGGCATCAATGAATTGATGCGCTAAAACCAACAATAATAAGATATTATGAATACAGTCGATAAAGTGAAATATTTTCTGTTTGTTTCATTATCAGCTTATATCGCATAGATTTAGCACTTACAAAGGATCAGCAAAACATAGAACATTACATCGACACATATGTTTGAAACACTGGACCTGGGATGCTGAAGATAGAAATAGGCGCATGTGTGTAGTATTTCCCACATAAGGCTGGTATATATTTGCAATATATATTATGACATTAAATGCATTCTCTTCTTTCGTTTTTCTTATTAAATGACGACTGACTGAAAACAGCATTTTGTTACACAGTGACACAGACGTATACATCAGAAGTTCATTTCTACGTCAAATGAATGTGTAACCATATATTTATCATCATATACACAATCTCAATACCAGCACGACTACAACAAAGATACAACTAGAGCAGTTATCAGCAGCTGTTCAGCGCATACATCAAGTCAATAAATGCTCCCTACCTCACTTGCATTTTCAAGGTTGACGGTGTGTCCAGTTTCAGCCACGTAACCTATAATCCCTTTTCCCCATGGTATTCGTATATCTCCAGTGCTTGATGGCATGATATTTGTCCCAGAGTGAACGTCGAATATTTTTGACACAAGGTTGTGTCTTCCAGATGCTTTTCCTTCCACAAAGAAAAGGGAACATTTTTCCGCATCGACAAGTAAGCAAACATTTGCAACGATCTTGGAACTAAGACTCCGTAGATCGAGATCATTGGATATATCCTTGACAATTTCCAGAAAGAATTCCCGTTCGTTGGAGTGCCTTAATTCTCTTTTCAAATCTATGTCTTTGCTTGGATAGCGTGGTAATCTCACTTTGGACTGAATTAATAAACTGAGCATGTTTACAGAGTTTGGGGGAAGGGAACGGAACTGTCGCATTTCTTTCAAACTACTTCTTCTGGCTTCTGTTGCAGATTCAGGGCTTGACGTCGGTTCATAAGTTCTGAACATATTCCGCATCTTAGATCTGGCATAGTCATGCCGCAGGTGTTTCTTTGAGTTGGATCTGTGATGTCTAGAATCAAAGAATCCTGAATCTCCACACTTGAGATCTATAGGGGAACTTGGGCTGCTTCCTTCATTGGAGGCAGAGTTGTGTCTTGCAGGTAAGCTGTACTCCTGTAGGGCGCTAAATCCGTGCTGTACAAGCCATTTATTTACAAGGACGATGTCCGCTTTGCGAAGAAAGTACTCGCTCATGGCATCTGGATTGGAGTCCAGCCATTCCTCGATCACCGTTACGTGGTGTGTTGAGGACATGTTTATCTTTTCCAAGAACTGATCATGTCAACATTGTCCCACCTGCAATGAAGCCTGTTCCGCTACACCACATGGTCTACTACGATCCGTGGCCACGGATACAACTGTGGCCCAGTCGAGTTTATCAACTGAGCGTATTGAGAAAAATCAATAATAAAGCGTACGTCAGCGCCCATAGAAAGCAGTGAGAGTATAGCTGGACTCTACAGTAGGAACGACCCGCTGTTGATCTAAGGTTCCGCATGCAAGCCAGCGTAGTAACCTGACTATAATAATTGATAACAATCTGATGTGTTGGTTCGTTAATTTGGAGGCTAACTTACATCATCAGAGTTGGGCAGTCTATCAATAAAGATGTAGATTACCAAAACGTTTGCAATTTGTAGCGATTTTGTTGGTGTGTTTCGATTAATTTCTATACTTTAAAGATGCACACACCTATATTGGGTGGTCGACAGGTGTTCAGATTGATAGTTGAAATAATTGAACAAAAATCGATATCAACACAGTGTTTCTCACACATCACAGCTGCTGTTCACTTTATGAAGACATATATGCGATAACGTACACTACATATACAGAAACCTAAAAACCCGTTAGATATAATCATACTACAGTATAACCTATAGGAAAGGAAATAAATGTATTCCCCACACTGTATTAGAAGTAGTGCCATTGGTAACTTTAATATATTATTTCTCATGATACATCATGGACAAATCCCCGTTTCTTGACTTTTCAGTGTTTTCTGGAATGAAGACCAACTACATAGACTACTAAACATCCGAATTCATGACAATAAAACTACAGAATAAAGGCCCGATTGCATAAAATTGCATCATACACTACTAACAAATACCTTCCTATAGATGTCTACGCTCCATTAATAAAAGCTACAGTGTCAGAATTTAAAGATAATCAATAGCCAAAGGGTGTCACCGTTCTGAATGTCCTGGAGCCTACTTCATTGTGCTCATGAACCATTTGTGTCAGGAATTAGTCACGGGCACCCACACGAAATGAAAGCAAGATGATGTTATTACATGATGTATTGCCAATCGTGCAATGAGTATATTCGGTTTTAGAAACTAATTAGTATGTAATTGTTTTTGCTGTTGGCATGAAATATACAAATTTATTATACAATAAAATGTATTATGTACAATACCTTGCGTTTCAAGACGAGGTACATAAGTATGTTTGGACATTATTATGTTTCATTGGTGTGTGAGCGCATTTGTAAGTGTTTGTGATGTTTATGTTTTTGCTTTATGAGTTTGGGTTTGAGTGTGTACGTGTACATGTGTATGTATGTATGTATGTATGTA
>VKKT01000689.1:107687-118999 GCA_008038995.1 Haliotis laevigata
TCCAGACTCGTAGACCGCCGCCATATAGCAGGGATATTCTGAGTGTGGCGTAAAACTAAACTCACTCACTCACTCACGCTATTAAAATCATAAACAGAACTATAGACAATACAAAAGTGAGGCATTCATCGTGCAACATAAATCCCCCAAATACGATTAACAGCCTTTCAGAAAAAAGCAGTCTGTTCGTAGGCAGGGTCATATTTTATCGGTTTATGGCTTGGCCAGACAACTAATCATGGAATCATTTCAAGGTTATTTACTGTACAATAACACGCATTTTGTATATCTTACAACTGCTTTTGAAGCCCACATCCTCGCTCGCTCACTGAAATATAGTTTACGACCAAACGATTACATTGCTATCAATAATATTAATAGGAGACAATATTCCTATAGACCTTAACATTATATACATGTGTGATATTACTGGAATATTGCTGAAAGCGGCGTAAAACCGTGCTCACTCACTCGTATGTAATTCCATTCGGAAGGCACCTAAAAAATTTAAAATTTCGTATAAAGTTACAATCGTGTTCAAATGTACTATTCAACAAAAAAATATAACTGACAAAACACTCCCATAATAATTAGAAAGATATGTTAAAACCAGGCTTCGTTGTACGAGTTCCAAAAGGTGAGTGTATCCTACCAATAGGTAATACCCATTACAGATAGATGTACATAGACAGAGAGTGAGTGAGTGAGTTAAAATTTATAGTCACGTCGGCAATATTTCAGCCATAGTGTGACCAAAACTTTTAATATGATAACAATAAATAAAATAAAATCTGTCGACAAAGGACAGTAAAACATCTAGAATATCACAATTTGAGGTATTAAAACTAGCATTTATCTTAAATATATATGACTATTAGGGACAATACAAAATAAAAATGGGCTAGAGATCGCCAACAACTGAAGGTAGATCACCAAACTAGGGACCATGGGGACTTACAGTACCTTTGCTACCTGCATGGACCCTAGCTGGATTTACACCAGATTTAAAATCACACAGATACTACGGTTTAAAAAAACTTGTTAATTTAAATTTCCTTTTAAAGTTTCGGGACTTACGTACCCTCTCAGGAACATAGACAGAGACATGCAGATTGACGTGGAAACGCATCAGGAAAATGTAGCCGTGCGAAAACGTTGTAACTCGATGTTTCCATAGTTTCTTTCGGGGGGTTATTCATGTGATTGGCAGTTTCATTATCTCCATGCATCCTATATCACAAGTTTAAGTTTATCTTTTCCCTAAAGGAATAACCCTTCAAGGAAACAAAGCGCATTGTCAGTAATTATGATAAATAACAAACCTAAAAGTCTCCGGTGATTGCATGACGAGGGCACCATCGCAATTATTAGTCAAAATCTCTCACAGTATATTCATTCGTTGACATAGGTGTTTTTTCACTCTTGATATTCAATTACTTCTTTCACAAATCTTTGTCTTTCTTGTTTCATTTTCTTCTAGGCTTGGGATTAAAATTTAAAGAACATTGGTGCAATCAAGTAACCACTGTCCCAGAACATTCCCAGTTTTATCTCTTGGAGAAGTTGCCCGTGACCCTTTATCACTGTTTATGCGATGATGTTACAAACACGGTTCCTAGCCTCAAGTCATGTATAACGTCATGTGACGTTATTCACCCGTAACTGAATTTTGATATGTTTTGGAAAACGGTGACACGTGTTTCTCGAATGCAGCAATATTGTTGTTACATATTTTGCAATTCAACTAACATTTGTATAAAGCATGTATACACCAGTGCATTAATTAAGCACCACCCTATTTTGAAAATAAGATGTGATGTTACAGAAAAATTAGGGTATAGCAATCAATTTAATCAACCTATAGTTAAAGAAGCTCTATCCATTGACAGTTTTACAAATACCATCACCTTTTCTATTCTTTGTGAAAGAACATGCTCATGAAAATGTGATGGGACTGAATTTTTACCCAAAATAACTATTCCTCTCCTGTTCAAACTACACAATGAAATTATGTTTTGACTAAAAATAACAATTTTGTTATATACCAAGATGACACTTAAACATCAAGTAAGCTTTAATTATGCATAATAAGGAAGAACCCGAAAGTCAAAGATTCAGACCTTTTCCCAACAATTCAGTTTTCTAATTGACAAAAACTGAAAAAGTCCACATGAATAAGATTTTGGAATAAATCTTTTATGATTTTTAGTTTCTTGTATTGAATTAGCTAAAATCTGTTTGCTTTGTTTGTAAAGCAACTTTTACTGCATTTTACAATTTTACTTTTGTTGTAGTATACCTGTATCTTTTCCTTAATCTTAGTTTACAAACTTTCATCCATTAAGAATAAATAACGAATTTATAGGCCACATAACAATCAATTAATCACTTTTCAAAATAAGATAACTTGTTTTAGGACAGAAAAACACCTGTTTTGAATATTGGGAATTATCCTAATTAAAGTAAATAGTAATTTTAATGACGTTTTCGTTTTTGAAATGTTAAATGCTTGCTCTATCAAATTATAAAGGTTATTTGTTTGAAAGTGTTTAGAATTTCATTTCCCGACAAAATTCATTGGTACAAATGCGTATTTTATGCACAGATGTATATCTAAACTTGTCACAAACAAGAAAGCTAATAGTTTGAAATCAAAGTAAATTTGGTTTTAATTCAAGTCGAAGTGTATTTGAGATGGGAATAGGATATATGAAAGATGAAATCATAATGTGATCACACTGTGATGTAAAATGAGATCAAATAATAGTTTATATTAAATCGGTTAAAAGCTGCATATAGGGTGGGTCATGATCAAGGTAAAATACCACTTTTTATCTAAATTGCTCAAATTTTGTTTTAGATATGGTTAACGATTCAAAACAATATACATTACTATACACTCAAGTCGATGTGTGGACTCTTACTGGTTAACTTGATGGTGTTGTTGGGTTTCCTTCAAGGACACAGTCCTCGTTTTAATGTGTGTATCTACAGATGTTCCCAAGGAGGGGCCACAAATCTTCCAACCCAATGGTGTAACTTGGGCTCCCTCTAATATTATCACCATGGCTCAGCAGCATTCAATCAGATCAAGGTCTTAGCCCGAGTATGTATGCCTCCTTGGTCACTTGCCGAGGTTTGTCGGGTCTATATGACGGGTCTGTATGATGATGACCAATTGAGGCCATTAAAGGTCAATGTCGAACATAGTCAAATAAACGTGCCATGATATCAGGACACAGGAAATATGACGTGTCCTGAACTGAAGCTATTAATGAATACTCAGCAGGCATCAGTGGCATGTGCAGTCCATGTCTGTACAAGGGGGCAACCTGTGAATGATTAATGGAATCCAGGTTCGTGGAATCTTATTTATTGTTTTGTCAGTGCAGTCGCCATGCTCATGAGTTTTACCAAACTAAACCTGCCTCAATTCGGCCTTTCGTCACACTTTAGGCCGAGAACAACTTGAATACTCTAAAAAATGTTTTTTAAAGCAAAATCGTTTTAAGATCACTATCTCTCTGAGTTATGCACAGTAGTTTTAAGAGAACAATATGTGAATAATTATAAAACTGACAAAGAATGATAATGTTTACGAAAGTCAAACTGGTATTTTGAAAATAAAAATATGAAGCAAAGGAAAGTATGAAGTATATATAAACTGTAAGAACTGTTGCAAAATTTGAGTGTGTCCATTTAATCCTGTCTCGTCCTGTTTCCATGTTCCCTGCAACAGTTTGTAAACCAGTTTACAATGATGGGCAACAGCGTCTGAAGTTATAGGTGTGGGGTTTGGGTTATGGTCACAAATGCATAATCTATCTTAATGGATTAATAGTGTTACGGATTTTGAACCATCAAATAGAACACAGACATGTCTATAATATTCAATTATTATATTGAATAAAAACAATATTACAATGAAGTACAGATTTCCAGTACAATACAGTTGTGTCACAAATCTAAAATATTAACTCACCAAAGTCTTGATATTTCTTGTAAACAGATGTACTGATTGAAGATTGTGGACAGCTGTGGAATTCAGTGTAGGCGAAGCCTCTTGAAACGCATTTATATCTCATTTTAATCTAAACTAGCGGGCAAAAGAAAGTATAGGTTTTTCAAATTCTTATGAAAAGAGCGTTTTTGAGAAAACCAAATGTGAGTGGTTATAGACATGACTGCATACGGTCCAAATGTGTTGTGCACATCACAGAAACGCATCTTGTGGTGCTGGAGGTCTAAAACGCGGAGAAAGTGTGAATCGTGGTTAAATTCAATTCCATGAAATGCACGTGCAGATATGTGGTTTAAATGGGGTTGCCGAATGCTGCAGTATCACAGCAAGTGAAAAACACACAACAGGAATGCCACGATTGACCCACGAAGAAAGAGAGAGAGCCATTGGAATGGCCGAAATGGGAGCTACCCAAGCTCATATTGCCCGAACGTTCCGCTGCACACCATTGACAGTGTCCAGGCTTTTACAMCGGTACAGGCAGACTGGTCGGACCCAAGACAGACCCCGGAGTGGAAGACCACGTGTCACAACGCCGCAGGAAGACCTCTACATCCGGACGATTCACCTGCGCAACCGTTTTGTAGCGGAAACGGCACTGGGTCATGGTATCAGTCGACGTACAGTGTCGAGAAGATTACGTGCAGCAGGAATTCGGTCATACCGGCCCTTCCGTGGCATGGCCTTGACCCCTCAACATCGTAATGATGGCAGACAGCGTGTGTACCGACGTCGTGGTAAACGTTTAGCACGTCAATGCATCCAAGAAGTTCATCCTTACGGTGGTGGTGTGATGGTATGGKGCGGTATCTGTGGTGACGTAAAAACTCCATTGGTGCTGATAAATGGACATCAGAATGCACATCAGTACATTCAACAAGGTCTGCAGCCAGTTGTCTTGCCTTTCTTGCAAACTTAGCCACAGGGTGTCATATTCCAGCATGATAACGCGAGGCCCCACACAGCAAGAGCAACAATCAACGTCTTGCAGCAAAACAACGTTCATGTTCTACCGTGGCCTGCCTGTTCTCATGATATGAATCCCATTTAGCACTTATGGGATCACTTGAAAAGGCAAATCAGGCGCCGCATACCCATTCCACATGACCGTCAAGAACTGGGACGTGCGCTCAGAGAGGACCGGAACCGCATACCTGCTGACGTCATTCAACGTTTGACCACGTCGATGAGGAGACGTGTTCGGGCCTGTATTGACGTGGCAGGAGGTCACACGCGTTATTAACAATGGTAGAGCTTCATGACTATAGAGTAAAAATGGATTCATCAAATTCCCCCGGTATGTTTCATTCAAAGTTTTGACTGATGTTGAAACAAGCCGATGGTGTTTCTTTGTGTTGATTATTGTCTTTTGATGACTGGATAAAATCACCTTCACTTCACCAAGATATCGTCTTTTGTTTGTCTTTTAGTGATTCTGAAAGAGGACCTATACTTTCTTTTGCCCGCTAGTGATTTATATACTGTAACTGTAAACGACTATGGAACAAAAATTAATCGTTTTATTCCTATACACACCTCCAAAGCTCTAACATCGAGTAATTAGACACGCAGTAAGTTTAATTTAATGCACCTGGTGAGGGTGACCATCACCATATCCTGTAGAAGGGCGGAAATACTAAATACTGTAATTAATATTTGGTATCCTGATCTATCTGGTCATACGAATAACTGGAATGGTTGCGCGAACATTGTTAAATTTGAATATGATAACAATTGTTCCTGATCCCATGGGTCCAATAAGTGTAAAGACTAAGTATTGTTATTTGACAATTATTAAAATTTGAAGTTGACACGTTTTAGTCAATAAAACTGTCATACAAATACAAGAAAATGCTTGTCCTTACAAATTGAAAATGATCACATTTCGGGATGTTTTCGACTAAAAGGGACGTTCAAGGTCCTCCAAGTGAAAATGGGGAATCAGAGGTGTTGGGGATCTGTTTTGAAGAGGACCTGGATAATAACCTTCCTTTTAGTTACGAAAACAGCTTAAGGAATTCTTCAAAAAAGTAAAAGGAGAAAGAATAGCCCGAAGTATTCAGCACCGACCCCAGTACTCCATCAGTACCATCCCCCGTCAGTTCAAGTCACTTTCAATCCCTGCTAATTCGTAACTGCCCAAACCCTACAACTAAACTAGTCTGCATCCACTCCAATTCACCTTACAACTTTCACGAGGGAATTTCCACGTTTCCTAATTAAGACCCAACTTGGCATTTCACCAAAAGGAGACCAGTAATTACCATTGAATCGCACCCTCAATGAACAATGGACAACACGTCCTTTACAGTAACTCTTTCACAACTCTCTGCTGACACTTAGTCCATCATTAATAGAGCAGTTGCATTTTGAACAATGCGTCAAAATGAGTCTGACCTCCTTCATAGTTCCTATCTTATGACATTATCTCTGATACAAAGGACAAATTGATTGTCTGAGTCAAGGGATACTTATGTCGCAAATGTCAATGTAAATTTATTCTTGACGAAAGTCGAAAATGTAAGGCAATATTACTCCTCGCGTACTCCTCTTCTGAGTCTTCATGAGCTGCGTACGTTTGGAATTCTAACTGCACGAAGAATATTCATTGTCTTCACGTCTGTGTCGTGGCGATTCCAACTTGGAATTAGTTCAGAAACCAAGCTAAGGGTTCATATGAGACTGCTTATCTTATATTCTCGACAGTTTTATAAACGTGAATGTCTTCGGAATATGCGCAGTGCATTCTGAAATAGAAATATTTTTAAGAGTTAAACGCATGTACCTTTTGTTGGCAATCTGTATAGATACCATCGTGTCCAACTGCCCATCGAGCTACCTGGAACTCAGTCGTCTAAGGCTCTGCGCTTCGTGGAGGACAGTTTCATTCCTTGGACACATTTTAGAAGATGCTATTTGATGATCAGAAAGTCTTTTCTGGGTTTCATCTTTTTTTTATTGTTTGGTACAACGTTTCAGGGCTTGTTCTGGCCCCATCATCAGGTAGAAATATCAGTTACTGTTCTTTAGTTCTACCTGATAATGGGGCCAGAACAAGCCTTGAAATGTTGTACCAAACAATAGAAAAGAAGATGAAACCCAGAAAAGTCTCTATGTTCATGGAACAATGTTCGAATTAAACCCAACCCTCTGACACTCCAACAACCCTTTCATAACCTCATTATAGAAGATGGAACTTTGGTATCTTAATTGGTTTATAACCTTTTGCTTGAGGAAATTTGTTTTTACCAGCTAAACATAAACAACACTTTGGTGATAGTTATAAAATCAATGAGCAATGCTGAATCTAAATTTGCCAGACGAATGCACAAATAGATTTCCACGCGTTAGTTTCGTGACATCTGTGATCAAGCTGTCAACATGTCGCGCTAATTGTTTTGTGTCCGTTTTTGGATGAAAGAATAATTATCAAATTGGTGCATCAATATTTAATGTGATCAAAATAATCGCAAAATATGAACAAGGGACAAAAGTTGTATTTTCAAAATTAGTTTAAATTCTGTTTGTTATACACATGTTACTTTTTTTAAAATAATGTGATGCTGACATGCCTTTCCTACACATAAACGTGATATGGCGAAACTGTCTTCATGATTTAGTCTCTCCTCTCTACTGAGTCAGCTTCATTTACAAAATAGTTGCACGGAAACTTTACGAGGCCTGGACACAGACACTTGGACGAGGTTGATGTTAGCGCTGATAGTCAATTGATGTTCTGAGAACCAGAACATTAAGTCATATTACCTTTGCATTACGTTTTATATAAAGGCTGAGTACTGGCCCCAAGTTTTATTTATTTATTTTATTTTACATATATTCATATAGCGCCATTATCCAGATCACCAGCTCAAAGGCGCTTTGTTTTTCCCTCGATCATTGGATGTCAGTCTCAAACGGCACAATGTATTATCAATCTCAACTCCCTGGGGATCATACAACTCTTGCAGCCACTAGGTACACCGAGTTAATGTGACTTTCCCATCCTTACGAGGTACCCATTCACAGCTGGGTGGACTGGGACACGTAGTCACAGTATTTTGTCCAAGTTWACTGCACGTTGCTGTACCTGCAACTAGGTGTTGATTTTGAAATATACCTACCACGTAAGGGAGACGAAGGATCCAATGACAAACAATATGTCGCGTGACTTGAACCCCGGTGGGCAAAATATACATGTTGGGTGGTTGCAGAATCTGCGTGTCCATCACTAGCCCCCTACACACAAAAAGAAACAGAAGAATGAGGAAAATGTTGGGAAAATATTATGTAACGGTAGTTACAACCCTCTCTGTGAATTTCAGCACCACACAACTACTGTTACTTCCCATTTACACTCAACAAAGCTTCACAGTTTGAGTTGATGCACGCATGAAGACGAGCATCCTTGTGTCCTCAAAGTGTCATTTCTCTCACCTCTCTACTGATTGACTCGTACAGCCCTGCCACTTACTGGCTCTAGAAACTATTCTAAGGAGATCGTGCCAAGGCCGCAGCGTTATATAACAGGAGACACATAAAGCCTGGCGATATTCACACATTGGGTCTGTTAATAAACACGATGACTACCACAAAACCGTCGATGGATCTCAGAACAAAGCGTTGTAACAACCGTTGGTCATTTGGTTACAGTGTACAATCTTACGACCTTATTCATGTTATTACTGACGCAAATGATACACATAATTTGGAATACATTGTTACAAGCTGTGGTATGATTTAAATATTCGCTATCCTTTTCTTAATGTTTTCTTAAACACGTAAAGCGCTGTAACAACCGTTAGGCATTCGGTTACAATCTAAAATCTGACGGCCTTATTACTAATAGTATGTGAATTTACGCAAATAGAACACATAGTTTAGAATACATTGTTATAACATGTGGTATGTTTTAAATATTCGCTATCCTTTCCGTCTTCTCACACATTACATGGAGACACATGACATGCGAAAACATGCTCTTTAAAGATAACGCTTAGTAATAAAGACGCATCTTACCTCTTCCTATTTCCTTTGCAAACGCGATGAATGTGAAGCACATTCATTCCATAAAAAAATGGTGTTTTTAAGATGTCCTTTTACTTCCATCTTTTATCGATATCGTGGCAACATAACTGATATCTCAAGGGCGGTGGGGGTAACCCAGTGGTTAAAGCGTTCGCTCGTCACGCCGGAAGCCTGGGTTCGATCCCCACGTGGTAGAATGTGTGATGTCGTCTTCCCGCCGTGATATTGCTGGAATATTGCTAAAAGCGGCGTAAAAGCACACTCAGTCAGTTGGTCACAAGACTCTTGGTGAGAAACTCTTTTTATTCCGATGACATTTTACCTCAGTACTTTCAGTGCACAAAATACATACGATGTTTTGTCTGTCGTAAAGAAACAGTGGTGACAAATGTGAAAGCCGGACATTTAACGGTCACATAGATCATACCATTGACGACTTCAGAGGCTTCTCTATACGACTTCTTAAAAATGCCATGGCATTGTCTACATACTGTGCCAGAACTATGTTTGCCAGATGACTAACATGGTGATGTTGGTTGCTTGTCTATCCCAGGTTAATGGTTCGTTCTAATGCAGTTTAGACGAAGAGAATAAAGGTCATTCCAATCAAATGTATTTATGTGAGCCATATTAACACAAAGTGTTTCTTAGGGATGCTACCGTTAATATATGTTTCTCTTCAAAAGTTTAGACTCACTTAAAACACTCTCTATGTGTTATGTATATATATATATATGTATATACCATATATGGGGTTATATCGAAGATTGAATTGCACGAGGATCGTGCATCAATACCGTGCATGTGCAAATACCGTGCATGTGAACAGCTGCGTTGTGGTGTAAAGCTTTGGTCAGAATTCGCCAATTTTCACTGATTTTCATCATNTACTGAACTCATGACAATAATCTTTTCATCGTTACAAATTTGTTTTACAATACATCAGTTCATGTGTAAACAGTTCTCCTAAGCAATACAATATATTTTGCAAAATGTAGTTTAACACAGTTGCCTGCAGCAAGAGGCTATATTTACAATAGTGAGTCTAAACTTTGGATGAGAAGTATATATAATATATATATATTTCTGAATAATGTGATGAAAAGATACACTGTCTAGTTTTATTTCTTGTCTATCAACATACACAGTCAACTTTCAGTTCGTTTGTGAGTATAATGTCTGATTGACTATTATATTTTCGGTTCAAATCAATTGCTTCAGCCAGCCATCCCTAGAATATGAATTGGTTGGTAACCTGCTTTCATACACTACAGATGTACTACCATATTCGTAGAAACTAATTTCTGGGTAGTCAAATCATTCAATAAGCACACGTGTTCTATGAAACTTACTATTATATACAGGATGACAGATCCAGTTGCAGAGTCACGCCAAGAAATTGCTATCATATTACATGTCAGTTATGCATGTAGTTTTGTGATTCAAAGTATTTTGTGCTGCGGAGTTGCCTAGTGCTTAAAACGTTCGCTCGTCACGCCGAAGACCCGGCTTCGATTCCCATCATGGGTACAATGCGTGAAGTCCATTTCTGGTGTCCCCCGCCGTGATATTGCTGGAATATTTACTAAAAGCGACGTAAAACTTAACTCAGTCACTTAATTTTGCATATAATTTTTATCACAACTGAAATTGATCATGAGTCCGTTAAAAAAGTAAACAACCCTTTGGCACTTGACAGAGCATTCAATGGAACCGTTTAGCTTTCCGACGTCAAACATGCTTTAATAACAAATCACGTTAACCTTTATATAGTGCCATCGGTGAAATCATGAATTATTCCTGTCCCTTTCAAACGTCAGGCGTTGTTATTTTGTCATAATAGCATCTACTTATAAACTGAAGATACAATCAATTTGGCTTTATTGCACTATTTTGGTTTGAATAAACGTTCAACAACATCGGTGCAGACCTTTTCAACCTGACGTAATGTTTTAAGCGAAAAAAATACATCGAGAGAGTAATTTCTATAATGGTTCGTTTCTTGTGGAACATAATTGCTCTCTTTCACTTTGGGAAAGACTAATCACACGCCTGTTTGTACAATGAAAGAGGTAATTGTGTTTAACATTGAAGATTCGGTCTCGCAACAGCATAACATGTAGACCAAACATTCGTCGTTAGACACATAGAGCCATCATGTCGTGTTAAAGGGGAATATTCTTTACATACAGTCCTGTTCAGAATACACGTTAAATGAGTGGCTGAGTGAGTTTCGTTTTACGCCGCATTCAGCAATATTCCAGCT
>VKKT01000689.1:165939-183774 GCA_008038995.1 Haliotis laevigata
ATCGAACCCGGGTCTTCGGCGTGACGAGCGAACGCTTTAACCACTGAGCTACCCCACCGCCCACCTATGTGAGAACAGCCATAACCAGTAATAGTGATTCATGAACACATGCTAATAATAAAGTAGGAATATGGCAAAACATCTCATTGTTCCGGACATTGTTTTGTTGCTTTTATGTTTGGGTTATGATGTCTTACCAATCTGCGTGAACATTGTTCACCTTTCAGGGAATGCTTATGGTCACTTGGTGAATGTATACCTCGCGTACGCAAGGCTGTGGTAAGAGGCGATCGGGTGGTCAGGCTCGCTGACTTGGTTGACACATGTTTTCGTAGATCGATGCTCGTGAAGGTGATCCCTAGATTGCCTGGTCCAGATTCGATTATTTACAGACCGCCGTCATATAGCTGGAATATTGCTGAGGGCGGCGTTAAACAACAAACAAACAAACAAACAGATGTATTCACTTGAGATTAAAAAAACAACCCAAACAATCTTGTAACTCTAGCTAAACATAATATTTATTCATTCTAAAAGCAATCAGTTTGTTAAAATCTTTCAGAGATCAGAATATTTTTGCACAAATATCTATTTTCCAAAATATACATTTATTCTCAAAGTGTACATGCAACGTTAACGCTGAAAAATGTTTCTTCAGACTAACGCCAATGACCGTATGGATGGAGTGAAAACTAACTGGAACCGACCCGGAAAGTTATATTTCGACGATTCCTTACGTCACGACCAATCAATCTAAGAAGACGCTTGTTAGTACTTGACAAGTTTCTATATACATGCATGGAAGTCTACACGTCTTGCACTACTTCATCCGAGATGTTGTAACTACAATCATGGAGTTGATTTATTTTAACAAGCTAAAAGTGATATTTTACGTCAAAGGTGTCGCACACAAAAACAAAAACAAAAACATCTAATCTTTCAAACAGTTTCAGGGAATATGTTTAAAAAACCTCTCCTAAAACCAGGGAATATGTATAATTCCTGAAAATTTTAGGTATTATGTACATTCCCTGAGTGAATCAGACATTACACATATTACCTGAAATTTACAGGTGGGAGTATGCACATTCCCTGATTATACATATTCCCTGTAACATATATATGTCTATATTATTGCCGTCTTGAACTAAGACCATTATCGATTTGATGGACAAGTAGCAAAAACAAGGGGTTTAAACATTTTTGTAAGGTGATATATATTTTTTCAAAACAATTGATATTCCACTTAATGCAGTGATGTGATATGAAGTACGTCACATGTTTCACAAAAACACAGACAAAAAAGTCATGTAATTTATGAAAAAACACTATACACATTGTATGTTATCATTTACTGCTGCGGGTAACGTTATGAAATCACAGATTCTATATCACAATGATCGCTGGAAACAAAAACGTATGTACATAACAACATCAATACTGACGCCTGATATAGCCAGATGTGCCTGTTCTCTATATTATCACGTTGTTATAAATACAACAAGATTACATTACTCATTCTTGTACGTAATGGTACATATAAGTGTTTCTGTGAGAGAATGGGTTTTATGGCGTCTTCAAGTGATACTTGTGAATGGCGATGAGAAGCCAAGGATATTGACAAGAGATTCGAGTGAGCGAGTGAGTTTAGTTTGGCACCGCACTCAGCAATATTCCAGCTATATGGCGGTGGTCGGTAAATACACGAGCCTGGACCAGACAATCCAGTGATCGACAGCATGAGCAACGATTTACGCAATTGGGATACGATGACATGTATCAACTAAGTCAGCGAGCCTGATCATGCGATCCCGTTAGTCGCCTCTTACGACAAGCTTGGGTTACAAAAGATCAATTCTAAACCGGATCTTCACAGGTCAAGCAATTAGAACCTATATCGACATGACTCAGATATGCAGTTCAGGTAGAGCGAACTGAGCGTCTACAATCACTGAGAAACTCATACCGGCATGCTACTCCACCCCACCTCAACCCCAACTCCCAACCCCCAACCTCCAACCCACCCCTACCCTGTTATATACCCCTATCCACAACTACACTGTACATTCACATACATTATGATAATTTCAGAGAACATCGATCATCATCTAAGCAAGTGTTATCAACAATGAAGTGTTATCTGGGAGCTGATGTTATTTAACCTTGACAAAACTATGAACGACTTGGCACGCAAGTACTGAAATAAGAAAATAAGCTGAATAATTGGCTATACATTCTCAACGGGAATCTATTGACCTTGTAACGAAATGGGAATTCCGAGAAGTGCATAATTGATGAATCTATTAAGGTTAATATCGGTGGTTATATTTTACGCACAGAAGACATGGTAACATAAAAACAAATGGTTAATAAAACACTTAGCTCATCAAGGTGACCTGTATAGGGAAGTATATAAAATCAATAGAAATATACATAAGACACAACCTTTTTAATCCGTTCAGTGACCAGTTTCATGCCGGCTTGACCCTGTTCCCCAAAGGCAAATGTTTGATTCAGTTGTGCAGTTGTGTAACGTGATATACATACATAAGTTGAGTTAGTGAGTTAGTTTTAACGCCTCTTTGAACATCATTCCAGTTATGTCATGACGTCATAAGTACATAAATCTCTCTCAGCGTGTATATATGCCAATGTATGGGGTCCTAGTAACTCTCGTATCTTTTTCCGGGGAAATCGTGAATAATGTAGAAATGATAATCCAGAATGATGGTGGATGCCATTTGAACTTAACTCGATATCAAATAATACGGTTCTGTGATAATGAATCTACTTGCAATGTTCATGCGCTTAACTGCATGTCTTGATAAGAGCAAGCTCAAAGTATAAATTACCAAGTCAACCACGTCTTCTAGTGAGCAAGACCATACAATTACCACAGCATCAAAACGTCCAACTACAAGTCTCAAACAGCTGACCACTAGTCGTCTATAGCAACGTTTATTTGTGCCATGACCATTGTGCCTAAATTGTTAATGCCAATGGGAGATGGTTCTAATGGCACTTACATGCTCTAATTACACATAATCATTTACTATCTCTTCTCAAACGGCTACCGATGCAAAGTCTATAGGATCACATCAAGTTAGAGAATACTTTTCAACGCAATCAGGTTTAACTACGCTCACTAACATCCTTCCCTCGACCTCGAATGTGGCATCGCGTTCACAAGTATCACACAGAACGGGTCATCTGGAAACTGTAGTAAATCAACGCCATCAGTGGATACGGTTCCCAGTCCCTGCTCGTGTGTGAGAATTCACTTGAATTTCTCTCCTGGTGCAGGAAGAAGATCACAGATTTAGATCTCGCCCCAGACATTCGATCTCATCCAGCAAGAAGTCCAGGTCACGTGTGCTAACGGCCATGTTGGAAATGGCGACCCGGAAGAAGTTTGGCATCGTGTTTAACGGTTGATATTGGACCATCACTGTTCCGGATTCCATCATCCGTGCTTTGATTGCTGGTGCAACCTGGAAGGAGGAAGAGGTGTTTAATAACTATCAACAGAACGTGTACATTTCATACTACGCGTAGTTTTTGTGTATGATAGGGCCAAAAAACGGTACAGCTTTTGTGTGAGAACTTGTCACTATAACGAGTGAGTGAGTATGGTTTTACGCCGCTTTTAGCAATGTCCCAACAATATCACAGTGGGGAACACAGGGCTTCTCACATTGTACCCATGTGGGGAATCGAACCCGGGTCTTCGGCGTGACGAGCGAACGCTTTAACCACAAGGCTACCCCACCGCCAAGAACACCAGCGCCTACACTGCTTTGCACCGTGACGACGCCATTATGTTATCAAGTGACAATAAGTCTAGCACATGTTTGGTGATATCGTATTAATATTTACAACAACAAAAATAAAACGATAAGTAGGGCTGATAACACAATGCCATTTAGAAAGTGGTCAAATGTAACATATGTTATATTTGGGATTACACTTTCTAAGTGTAAGTAGGGCTGGCTAAAATAATCCGAAATATCGTCGAAAGGAAAAATGATTAATGATTATCAATATGAACATTGTGTTATCTATAATATCGCACATTACATTTTGTTATAGAATTATTTTTTATTATTTTCACACACAATATACAAATTTAAGACTTTACCCATTTATTCACGACCTGCTTCTAAATTATGTTCTGTTAATAATCCATGCAACAACATGTCAACACCAGTGATTTGAAATATGTTAATTTCTTTCAGGCATTTTTGCTCAAAGTTGCGTCTCCGATATTTATCGGTAATCGATCTCAATTGTCTATATGGATAGCCAGCCCTAACTCTAAGTCGATTTACGATTCGGACTATACCAGGATACTATATTATAGTATATGTACGAACCACTACCTGGGATGACACCAGGACCAGGTGTTCGCAAAATGGTGAGCGTAATGGCAGACTCAGTATTTTTTATAATATAAATATATAGGCTACAATGTACACATCCATAATAGGGAACTACATCGGATATCAAATTTGAAAAATGTCATCCACAATGTCACATGTGTAACCACTACGCGTGAAGATCCGGGTTAGAACTGGTTATCAGCAACCCATGCTTGTCGTAAGAGGTGATCGGGTGGCCAGGCTCGCTGACATGGTTGACACATGTCATCGTATACCAATTGCGTAGATCCGACCGCCGCCATATAGCTGTAATATTGCTGACTGCGGCGTAAAACTAAATTCACTTGCCTTATTAGAGATGCATTAGCGCTCATTTCATTAAGGAAGGAAGAAATTCTACAAATTAGCATACATGTTCAAATGCAGAGCGTCTCGGGTTCGATTCCCACTTGGACACAATGTGTGAAGCCCATTTCAGATATCCCCTTCGGTGATATTGCTGGAACATTGCTAAATTGGCGTAAAATCCAACTCACTCACTCACTCAAATGCACAGGGAAATACTAATACTACGGACACATGTCATCGTATCCCAGTCACGTAAATCAATGTTCATGCTGTTGATCACTAGATTGTCTGGTCCAGACTCGATTATTTACCAATCACTATTTGTTTATTTTCATTTTGCCAATCCGAGCAGCAGTTCCAGTTCATAAAAACAAATCTACAAGTTCCATAGATGTTTTCAAAGAAGAGGTCATTTCCTGAAATGCCTTGAAGTTCTAAAGATAGATACAGCAAACGGAATACTGTGAGTAATATAATGGTACCAATGCCAAACAGTGTTTCAAACGTGAAAGGAACATGGTACCTTATGGAGATCCTCATCAGGTATTTCCTCTCGTTTTAAGGATCGCCATTTTTGTGGGATATACCAGAAACACACATTAGGTCCTTCAATCTGGAAGGGAATACAATTCATATTTATGTGTATGAACATGTATTCATATTAAGTTACATAAACCACTTCTCGATCACAATCATCAGGGTCGTACATTGAGACAAACCATAGAGACTATAGTCTTGGGGGCCCTTCTTGACACATGCCTCCGCACTAGGATATAGATATAATATCTATCGATCGCTACATATATATTTATTAATTTGTAAAATGTAAAATATGTCGATGAAACTTAATGACGCTAACAATTTACAAATTATGATCACATTATATATTATTTGGTTTAAATTTAAACGATGTTTACCTCGTCAAGGATAAGGTGGAAGCCTTCCCTGTCTTTCACTTTCCCAAGAAGATATCTGTTATTTGAAATAAAATGTCAGCCCATTAGAAACATTGCGTACATCTTGAATAAACAAGTCGTCAAACAATATATGAGTATAATGAATACCCCTGTTGACTTTCAATAATTAAAACGAATCATGACATAAAATAACGACACGGAAGTTTTGTAGAAACGACACAGAAATTGTTTCGAAAAAGAGATCTTCCATTGTCATAGCATATGGCAACCAGTAGCAATACAACCAAAATACACCAACTAACAGCTGTGTTGTTGGCGATATTGTGTATGTACCGTCACAAAATATACATGTATAGATAAATATTTCAGCAATCTCGGCAGGGGACACCAGAAATGGGGCTTCACTTATTGTGCTCACGTGAAGAATCGAACCCGGGTTTTCGGCGTTATGAGCCAACGCTTTAACCACTAGGCTACCCCACCGCCCAAGATATAATGTGTACATGTGTGTACCTTATAGCCATGTACAGACTCGTGCATCGATCACACAAGCAAGTGATTGATATCATAACCCAGAGTAGGTGGGGGTCACTGTCTGGTGTTTGTTGCACGTGTGCACAGTAGTTCTATGGGCGATCAGCGCGGAGGGGTAGCCAAGTGGTTAAAGCGTTCGCTCGTCACGCCAAGAACCTGGGTTCCCCACATGGGTAAAATGTGTGAAGCACATTTCTGGTGTCCCCCGCCGTAATATGACTGGAATATGCGAAAAGCGGCGTAAAACTAAACTCACTAACTCTATGGGCGATCAGGAAAACGGAACATATGAGTTACCTCATAGCACGGGCTCGAACCAGGAAGTAGAATTTACCATATGATCTGGACACTCCACTGTATATTATCTGGTGTATCCGCTACGATATAGCTGGAATATTGCCAAAAGGCGTGCACAATTCACTCACTCTAATGATATTTATCGAGACCTGACATGGAAGTAAATTTGCTGAAGTGACATCATGAAGTTATGGAGTTAGTGAGTGAGTTTAGTTTCAGCAATTTTCCAGCCATATGGCACTGTAAATATTCGAGTCTGGACCAGACAATCCTGAGATCAAGATCATGAGCATCGTTCTACGCAACTGGGATACATGACATGTGTTAGCCAAGTCAGCGAGCCTGACCACCCGATCCCGTTTGTCGCCTCTTACGACAAGCATGGGTTACTGAAGATCAGTTCTAACACAGATCTTTTGTCTACAAATATTGAGTCAACTGAGGCAGAAAACCATCGTCATACAGGTAGTCAGTTTACTAAAAAAAATGTAAAATTGTTGTACTTACTTTGCTAGCTCAAAGTTACGATCCATTTGATCCTCAAACCCTTCGTCACCCTGTGAAATATTAAAAACCATAACTGTTGAAGACATCATCAACAATATCATATCATCAGAACATAATATCATCATAAACAGTACAGAGACGTTGACTGAAATTCAGATGTTTCCTGCATTTCCCTTGATTGGACATCATAGAGAAAGAGTCAAAGATGTTTTGGATATCAGCTTCTTTATTAATTTTGTTAAACTCGACCTTTTGGAGTTAACTTTTACTCCTTCTTGACACGACGTTTCGGAATAAATTCTTATTCTTTCTTCACGGGAAGAATTAACGTCGTGTTTAACAAATACAGAAGTTGAATCCCCAAACTCTTTGAATAATGTTCGTCACTTTCCATTGAAGAAACCTTAGTGTCGTGATAAAAATCAAATTGTTACTCTACCTGGACACGAGCTACTAATAATTCGTCATATTTTTACCCCATGTGACTTTGCTTCATAATCCTTCTTATTTGTGACATTATATTTTGATGAAATTCACTATGCTTGTACTAAGTTGTAGTAAAATGATTGTTCTTGAAAAATAAATAATCATTTTGATATGGGTTGTCTTGGGTATTCTTCAAGGTTATTTTGAAAACGTTGTAAACTTTCTTTTGAACATCAGTATAGAAACAAATACCAATCCGCCCTCACAAAACTTCATGTCGAAAGCATTGAACTGAACAAAATTGGACATTATTGAATCACATGACATTCAAGTTTCGTTTTTTTGTGAACTCATGATGCGGAAGTATAACATGTGAGCTGTTTTGTTTCATTGCGTGTATGTTAAACACCGTTAATAATGCATTGTGTATGCAAGCTGCTTCAGTTCACTAATCTATCACGTTTGGGAATAATTATCAATAAAATATGTAATTTGGGACATGAATATAGTTTTCTCTTTTCGCTCGTTTTTTTAATTTTATTCCTCATGCCAGACGGAGATGTTAACCAAGTTCACTTTCGGTTGTATCGAATATCGGATAAGTAAATCGACTCATCCTCCATACAACGGTGTTTGACTGTAGACGTAATGGTGACGACACTACCAGTGCCTTCACATCACCTTGTCTACTGCTGTGAAACGCTGATAGAAGTCAACACGGTAATCGATGAAATAAGGAACGTGACACCACCGGCACCACGGGGTCTTCACGAAGACACCCACATACATTCGTGGTTCGATGAAAATGTATTGCCGGCAAGAGAATGTTGAAGAGTGTTCTAACGGGACTTTTATGTTACAACGAATGTTAAAATACGCATTTGTTATCTAATTCACGCTATATGACGATTTTACTTCCTGAACCAACTGTTCGACCTGAGACCTGTTCAGGAAGAAATCCCTTCCATCAAGATGCACATATTCGTCAAATATGTCAATAGTTCCTTCTTTAAGGGTCGACCAGGCACTTCCAAACATGTAGTGTGTCATCAATATGGCGATTAGATTATAAAAAGTCTGCAGAAAGTGTTTTGGAACACACAAAAATGCCATGCCAATTATCTTCAACAAACATCAGGAGGGTTCTACAAGCAATGTTATAGCAGCTTCGGCGATCTTGACTTGAGCTTGGACAAATGAAATTTAACCAGGATACGTTGCAATCAATCTAGTGAGAGGCAGTGTCACATCATTGTCAGCAAAGATATGAGAGATTTACTTTATTGATAGCATAATAAAATGATTATTATTCCGATATGATCTATTCCCCTCATTCCAGGACACCAGCGTACCTTGGATCTCCACATGAGCCAAAGTTTGAAGATGTCGTTGTGTCGGCCACACTGAACAGTCTTGTCACCAGTGTCGTAGCTCACATCATACAGCTTGTCCTTTTGAAACAGGTACGCCGCATTGGATTGGTTGGCAGCGAGAAGAAGACCCTGCAAGTCACAGTAAGATGGCATGATCCTGTTATATAAAATTACAGATTCAACGATCATGGAGAGAAGTGTTTCAGTTTATCAAATATTGTCCATAACGTTATTTGCTTCTTATTCTAGGTTGTATTGATAAGATCATATACCTTGTGTATGAGGTATGAGGGCTTCATTGTATCGAGTCAATGAGAGTATGAGTGTTAGATTGTGTCTAGTCAATGGGAGTATGAGGGCTTCATTGTGTCCAGTCAATGACAGTATAGATGAAAGATTGTGAATAGTCAATAGGAGTATGAGGCTACATTGTGTCGAGTCAATGACAGTATGAGGCTACATTGTGCCGAGTTAATGACAGTATAAATGCAAGATTGTAAATAGTCAATGGGAGTATGAGGGCTACATTGTGTCGAGTCAATGACAGTATGAATGTGAGATTGTGTCTAGTCAATGGGAGTATGAGGCTACATTGTGTCGAGTCCATGTGAGTATGAGGGCTACATTGTGTCGAGTCAATGATGGTATGAGGGCTACATTGTGTCGAGTCAATGACAGTATGAATGTGAGATTGTGTATAGTCAATGGGAGTATGAGGGCTACATTGTGTCGAGTCAATGAGAGTATGAGGGCTACATTGTGTCGAGTCAATGACAGTATGAATGTGAGATTGTGTATAGTAAATAGGAGTATGAGGCTACATTGTGTCTAGTCAATGGGAGTATGACGGCTACATTGTGTCGAGTCAATGACAGTATGAGTGTTAGATTGTGTCGAGTCAATTGGAGTATGAGGGCTACATTGTGTACAGTCAATGAGAGTATATTTGTAACATTGTGTCAAGTCAGTGGGAGTATGAGGGCTACATTGTGTACAGTCAATGAGAGTATGAGGGCTACATTCTCCACAGTCAATGAGAGTATGAATGTTATATTGTGTCTAGAGAAGGAGAGTATGAATGTTATATTGTGTACGGTCAATGAGAGTATGAATGTTACATTGTGTACAGTGAATGAGAGTATAAATGTTATATTGTTTTAAAGTCAATGAGAGTATAAAGATTATATTCTGTACAGTCAATGAGAGTATGAATGTTACATTGTGTACAGTCAATGGGAGTATAAATGTTATATTGTGTACAGTCAATGAGGGTATGATAGTTATATTGTGTACAGTCAATGAGAGCATGAATGTTATATTGTGTACAGTCAAAGAGAGTATCAAAGTTACATTGTGTACAGTCAATGAGAGTATGAATGTTATATTGTGTACAGTCAATGAGAACATGTTACATTGTGTACAGGCAATGAGGGTATGAATGTTACATTGTGTACTGTCAATGACAGTATGAATGTTATATTTTGTACAGTCAATGAGAGTATGAATGTTACATTGTGTACAGCCAATGAGCACATGAATGTTATATTGTGTACAGTCAATAAGAGCATGAGTGTTATATTGTGTACAGTCAATGAGAATATGAGTGTTACATTGTGTCTAGTCAATGAGCGTGTGAGTGTTACAGTGTGTACAGTCAATAAGAGTATGAGTATGTACCCATGTGGGGAATTGAACCAGGGTCTTCGGCCTGACGAGGGAACGCTTTAACCACAAGGCTACCCCACTGTCCTTCCTAGCTAGTGATTGTACGGGTATTTGATAGTGTCTAGGAAATGACTGTGTGAGTTACATTGTGTGGATCTAATGAGTATATGGGCGTCTAGTCAATGTGTATATGTTACATGGTGACATCAATCAATATATGAGTGTTACTATGTTATTCGTCAATGGGAGTATGCGTATCACCCTACGCCAATGAGTTTATATATGGTACCTTGTGCTTCGTTAGAATGGCTGAGCATTGGAGGGGTACACCCATCATCTTGTGTGGATTCCATGTCAATGAGTCAGCTCTACAACAGACAAAGCAACGTCAACATAGTAATTTGTGTTACGCAAAGTCACACTTAAATTCCATGACCCAAGGTATTTTAGGCAAGCACATCGACCTGCCCCTGTTATTTGGCGCCCTGTCCTGTTATTATTATCTTTTTAACACAAGAATTGATTTCTTTTAGTTTCTATTTCATGTTGAAGTTACGTGAAATAGCTATGCTCTTTGAGTCTTAATACTTGGAAATCTGTGATTGCATGCCATTTTAAGGTTGGGGTGCCCTTTTAAAACTTCTTTGCCTTGCCCATTATGGATCCTGGTTGAAACACTACCTGAATACACTGTACACACGCTAAATAGTCCGATAACATACAAAACGTTTTTTAAATAAAATGAAATATACAAAATGGAAATGATAAAAACCGGTGTCACAATGACACCCGCTGCTAGCGTTGCACATGTCGTGTGATCAACTACAAAATAGCCTTAAAACATGTTCACCGACGAGTATGTCTTCGACCCAGCAATAGACGCGTGGGTGTGCTGTAATATTACATTCCCTATACACTGTAGTATATATATAATTTTTGTCTCTGTTGAAATTGAATATTTTTCACCATGTCATACGTCAATCAATAAAATAAGCGCGGTGTTTCGTAAATCACAGACTGAAAAGGCAGGAAGTTGGGAATCGATTCGACGGAAGCTTTCCCATCTATTATTTCCATGTTTTTAACGCCAAAAATGTAGTCACTGACGTAGGTGAAGGGTAAAAAGCCACCATTGATATAAGGTTAATTCAGCCTTTCCCCTTCGACAGCTGATTCGATCTCAGGCTGTATTATTCAATTTTCTTCACAGATTCCACAACCACCTGTCTCCCGGATGATAAAGTACTGCATAATTTTCTCAGGAGCGGGGGATCATTACTTTTCTATCGGGGAAATCTCCTGTGTCACCGTTTTTCAATTGTTTAAGTCCACACAAGTGATTGTGCGGCAGAGAAGTCCAAACACGGCCCCCCTCGTCGTGAAAGAGGTTAGGGAAAGGATCGGAGGCATATTCCGCCCTGGAGAGGGTATCGATTACACCCGTATCGATCACGATTTAATCTGTTGCCAGATAGAGAGCTGATTGCATGAGAAGCAAATATGGACCCGTGGAGTCATAATAACGAGCTGTGATTCTAACTATAGTTATGAAGGGGCTAATTGCTATACAGTTCATTGTATGGAGTTATTGCAATGGATTCACATAAAATTGTGATATATGAGTCCAAAATAATTCTAGTAGTTTTATATGCACGGTTTTATAACGTGAGGAGCTATTGTGTAATATCCATTATTGTCGAGCGACTTTCCTCCAGTAATGATAATGCTGCTAATGTGTTCTGAAGGAACATTTAATGCCTGGATTCTGAGTTCTGCTTTGCTTTTTATCAAACGTACTCTTTCAGTTTCAGCTTATCCTAAACATGTATCCATCATTATACAATTTAGTCAACCGCTCAAAATTGTAAACATGCTCTTTCCTAAAATGTCAAGTGAATTAATATCATGTTGCTTCCTAGCAATCTGAACCTGTGGATAGAGTAGCTTCCATTTAGATCAAACCGGTTCTGTCAATATCGTTTGTTAGTGCAGATATTATCTGTTAAAGTGAACCTGCTATCTCTAAACTAAACATAAACGTCCACAAGTTCTACACATGTCCTGATTATTGGGGAAAAGGATGCCGATAATTGGAAATAGTCCCGACGTAATCTTGCAAACATATTGTCCAGAAATAGACCTGTCTCTGAAAGGCAACATCCAATATAAAAGTGAGATGAAAGTATTAGCTTCTCAATTTAGTCGGTTACTGTTTCTGTCCACTTCCTATAGCTAAAGTATTGTAAACAGTGACTCTTAATTTTAAATTTGTTCCTACAATTTGCGTTTTGCTCAGATTTAAGATTGGAATCGAAAACAGCTTTCGATGGTGATTTGTAAGCAATAGTGGTTTTCCAGATTTGTGCCCAGAAGAATATGCTTTAAAAGTGAGTGGCAGCAGCCTTGAAACAACCGTTGATGTAAAGCACGCAATATTTGACCTAAGAGATGTTTTGAATCAATGGCGAATTCCTGAAGGACACGAAACTACTGTTCACATTAGTAATAGACATGAAGGATGTTAAAGACGACATCATAGACACCTATTGATCTGGAACACATCGAGAACAGCTGTGATTTCTACGTCAGAGGCGGCGGTGTCATTTCGACAACGATGTATATCGATATATGGTCGTCTTTCATAATTACTGACCTGTTACATGTAATGTCAATGTTTCAGGAGAAAGAATTAGCTCTGATAAAGAATAGGAAGAAGCTGTTGTCCATAAAAAGTGTCATGCATTTATGAAAAGAGTGTTAGACTGTGTGTATAGTGCCAGACCGAGGGTACGTACCAAAGACAAAAAGGTACTAAAATGTATCTCTTACAAATAAAACCGAAATGTTGGATGCTACTGTCGTCCTCTACATCATAGGGGAGATTTAATGCCCTACCTGTGTGCGCCCTGTAGAAGATGTCTGTGTTTGCGAGAAAGCAAAGCCGATCCTCCCCATGCTGCCTGAAAAAGGAAGATCCAAGCAAAAAGTAGTGATTGTATGATGTTTGTAATCAGAACAGGATAGACTTTACTACAGCCTATTACGCATGATGAGGCCTGGTGCAAAAGATCAACAGTAAACCCAAAGGACATTCTCCCTTAGGTTGTCATTTGCAATATGGTAGCCACGCAGCAGCCACAATCTTCCCGATGCAATGTCTTGTTGAAGGGTAGAGGAATCTACCGACCGATATTTTCAAGAATTATGAAGTTGTGAGCTGAAACGTTCTGAGCCTAATTAATACCAGTACACCCACAGCAGTTTTAATCTACAAGTCCAATACTCGCCATGTTTACAGGCTGCATTTGAACCCCTTGTGGTATCAAAGTAACTCGGTATTCTCTGTTGATGAAAATATTGGCAATAGGATGGGCTATTTGTTATGTTATCAGATATCTCCAGTTGAAAGGAAGACCTCCAATAGTCATCCACGCGGGCATTGTGCCAACTATAGGGGATCCGGTTCCTCCCTTTGCCACTCTTTAGAAGATGGCAGGGGTTCGGAAGGGGAAGAGAGCCTCAGCCCCATCCAAGACCAGAAGAATAGTCACCTGCCTTCACAAAGGAATGTGTTGTTACAAGTGATATGACTTTGGATCAGCCAATACAATCGGCATCGTGAGGGAGCACATTTTGAAAACAGAAGCATTCATGAAGAAGGTTTCTGCGGATTCATGATCAGAATCTCTCCAGATGCATCATGTTACGTATTACTGTACAGAGGCGTCTTATCAGCCAGCCACTGTCTGACACAGTCTAGCAACACTCAAAACAGTTGAAACATCGAACTTCTCAGCAGAAGAAAGCAAAGTCTGTTCCATGAACTGGTAGTTTCAGATTTCTGGAATTTCAATGAAATCCTGCCGTTCGACTGCCTGCTGAATGACCAGACAATTAATGGTCAATATTGTGGCATTGCTAATCTGTTCTGCTCGGCAACTGCATGTAAAGCAACACAGCGGAAAGTAACTGAACGAGTGTGATTCGTTGGTGATGACGCCATTTCTGTTGTTGACGACTTTTTATACCCTTGAGGACGCCTTGAAGATGTGTAGGTCGGAACGGAGTTTGATGAAACACAGTTAAGGGCAGACTTCATCAACTCCAATTTGGTTTGGCTCAGAACCTTTCAACCACGCTTCATAACATGAACATTTTGAGAAATGTTTACTTTCCTATCGAGATCGTCAACTAATTTCCACTATACATAAATCTTCAAATAATACCATGACAGAAACAGAAAATATCTTCCAACTTATTTTTAAAACAATATCATTGAGTACATTTCTTTAAATGACTTTGTATACAAGGCGTTGTATTTCAAATAATTAGGGCAGACAAAGGGTGATAAAAACACTTTAGGCATTGCAAAGGTCTATTCCGTTCTGTCAGTTCTTTTTAGAAATGACAACGATTTAACACTAAAGCGAGAAGCACATTTCATTTGTTTTCGTTTCGTATCAAATAAAATATACGATTGTGTTGTAATATTTAAACAGGTGTCTTGTGTTTTCAATGTAATCCCAAAAGTCCTCACATCGATGTGTAACCACATTTCATATTTTTCACATATGTCCGCAATTGCTTCCACCGGGTCATAAGCACCAAACACAGTTGTCCCACAAGTTGCGTTGACAAGCATAGGTCTCTTGCCATCCTGTTTAGCCAAGTTGATCTTCTTTTCCAGGTCTTCAATGATCATCTTACCCCTGTGAAAATATTGAAATCCAATACAGACTGTGCAAATCGACGTTTATAAATAGCCACAAAGTAATAATCAATTGTCCATGCCACCGTCATATAAGAACAATTGTAAACCAAAAGTCACTGTTCTTTACGATGATTGGTTGAAAAACGTGATCAAATGGTATTCGATTCCCGGAAATTGGTTGCGTATTAATACATACAAATATCGCTCACATTATTGTATTGTTACGTGTTCCGGGATGCGGTAGTGTAAACTAATTAGGGCTAATTGAGTTGAAGGTGTCACTTGTTTGTTATCTAATTAGAAATAATTAAGAAGGAATTAATTAGGAAGTACTCACTTTTACGACTTAACACTACTGATAACGGATTATAGTTTCGAATCAAAACATATTGAGAAGCGTTTTGTTTTCATTCATAGTGATATGTGATGATATGGCCTGGTCGGATGTCTCGAAGTTCGGATAACTCGATATTTTTTCTTGGTCCCATGAATATCGAGACAACGGTGCTCGACTGTTATAAGTATGTGTATGCTCCGAATGCTTAAACACACCTTTGGTCACATTTAACTGATATCACATTGTTGGTACCAATTCCCAGAAGTCCAGCTGCTCTCCTCAGAGAATAATGGCTCTGAAACGAAGAATAGAACTTCGAATCAACTCATTTTTTGCATATTTCCACTCAAAGCAAGATGGTCTATGCAATCTGAAACAGGCAATAAGAACATTTAATCTTAGAAGTTTCTTACAAAACACCTTGGTACCATCATTGACGTTAAAAACTCTCCCAAAACACAAATCACATATCGAGAAGTGGCATTCTCCACCGCATTTTCAGGGGAAGATAGATTCTGCTAAGACTGACTCTAATGAGGGACGGTGGTTTTGAGTTGATTTTATTCAACGTATTTGTCCAATATGTACTAATAAAGGAATAGAAGAAGAATTTCAGGTTATACTTACATGTGAATGTTATGATAATCTAGGAAAATGTTATTTACCACAAATGTACAAAGGCAACCCGTCTATCGATGAATTGCATCACTTGTTATCTTCTACATCAACGGAATCATTAAATAATCTTTGTAAATATTTATGTGTGAGCTGCGAGCTAAGACAGCGGCTGGTCAATGGATAATGTATTTGTATTTCACCATGTCCCTTAGGCTATAGTACACGTGTTTACAATGCACCAATGCTATATTCATCATTGTAATAATTATTTGTATCTTTGTATAAGGGCCGGAGGCCTTCATACGAAATAAAAGACTTGGACCCTTTCATTAGCGCAATGACCCTACAATAACAACAGAAACACAAGCAAAAGCAAGTCCGTTAATGAAGCAAAAACATAGGACATACCCGCTTGAAGGTATGATATAATTCAGCATAAGGCATTATCTAGTATCACTGAGCATCAACTTTGGAAATACCCCTACGTGTCTCACATATATATGAAAGCTTTACTCAGGGCTAAAATATATTGAAACCCCCGATGAAACAACTTTTGAGTCGCAAGAAACGCACGCTCCGTATCAGGTACAGCGACACGTACATTATTATAGATAATCTAAACATATAATGTATATATGAAGATTACAATGTGACTGTACCATGTTAACATATGTGCACACCCGAACTCTCCCTTTGGATCCGCCCCTGATCAGTATAGTCTCTTGGTGTACGTTAACCATTAATAAACACCTTGAGCTTTGTCAGTAAGTCGTTGTTATAAAGGTTTACTAAGATTTGGCCACGGTTTATCGAAACAAATTTAAGTTTGAGTTTTGACATAAGTTAACGTTTTTACTCAATTTTGAGAAAATACGGGAAAATGCATTTCCCAGAATAAAGTGAAATCGATATTTAACTCAAACATAGTAGACAATTTAGGTTTAGGAGATAGGTTACTCGAGTTGTTTGGGCTTCTTGTTTTTAGAAAATCAGCTGTTTCAAATTGTCAAACTGAAATTTGAGTACATGTACCCCTTGCAAATAAACAAATACTCTAAAACACAACCATTACATAATATATTCCTCCTCACCGCGGACAGGAAACAACACCTCAATAACATACAATCCACAATTTTCAGCTGAAAGTCACCTGTTCAGACACAAACAACACCGGCTGTGTGATGCCAACCATCCCGTCTTTCTTCACGTCCGGATATGTGCGGTGCCGCGCCATCAAAACCCCATAAAAGTTGGACACAGCGCCACCTAACGGAACATATGCATGATACTGTTTCAGAAGACAATAGTGGTTGGATGTATTGTGCTATATTAACAGTGAATTTACGCAACCATTATCGATGATCACCGAAAACTGTAGAGTTACAGTTATTTATTTGGTCATCTTCATATCATTACATATTTACATTAATTACATTTAGAGCCTCAATATACTTCCCATCAAAAGTTTAGACTCACTAGTGTAAATATAGCCACTTACTTCAGGCAACTGTTCTAAACTAGATTTTGCAAAACATTCCATACTGTTTAAAGGTACTGTTTACACATGAACATATGTATTGTAAAACATATTCGTAAGTTGAAAAGATTGTTGTCATGAGTTCAATAAATGAGTTCAATAAATAAGTTCAAATTCGATGTAACCGTATATATATATATATATATATATATATATATATATATATATATATATATATATATATAT
>VKKT01000690.1:141226-155538 GCA_008038995.1 Haliotis laevigata
CAAAGGATCGCTACGCAAATCGAAATAGTGTCACATGTTTTAGGATATTTTCTCAATGAAACTAAACCATGCCATCAAAGATGTTTAATTAGTTGGGTAGACTCGTCAAAGTTGAGAAATATGTAAATTATATTGAATGAACGGTGTAAGATGTGACGAATCGTCACATTTTTCTGGCCTGTGGCAGAGATACTATGCTGGCTTGCCGCATGGAACTCTGGGTAGGAGAGTGGTTGAGAACTTGATGTTAACCCTGTCTGGAGCTTATGACCACCAAGTTGAGAACTTGATATTAACCCTGTCTGGAGCTTATGACCACCCTGTTTGGAACTTGGTGTTAACCCTGTCTGGAGCTTATGACTCCCTGTTGAGAACTTGGTGTTAACCTTGTCTGGAGCTTATGACTCCCTGTTGAGAACTTGGTGTTAACCCTGTCTGGAGCTTATGACTCCCTGTTGAGAACTTGGTGTTAACCTTGTCTGGAGCTTTTGACTCCCTGTTGAGAACTTGGTGTTAACCCTGTCTGGAGCTTATGACCACCCTGTTGAGAACTTGATGTTAACCCTGTCTGGAGCTTATGACCACCCTGTTGAGAACTTGATATTAACCCTGTCTGGAGCTTAAGACCCCCTGTTGGAAACTTGGTGTTAACCTTGTCTGGAGCTTATGACCACCCTGTTGGGAACTTGGCGTTAACCCTATCTGGAGCTTATGACCACCCTATTGGGAACTTCGTGTTGACCCTGTCTGGAGCTTATGATCCCCTGTTGAGAACTTCCTGTTAACCTTGTCTCGAGCTTATGACCACCCTGTTGGGAACTTGCTGTTAACCTTGTCTGGAGGTTATGACCACCCTGTTGGGAACTTGGTGTTAACCCTGTCTGGAGCTTATGACCACCCTATTGGGACTTGGTGTTAACCCTGCCTGGAGCTTATGACCACCTTGTTGAGAACTTTATGATTTAAAACCCCAGTTCAGATTTATTTCTGTTGACTTGTGAGTGATAGCTTAGCGGGGAAGGTGAAGCATTGACTTGAGAATGTGTGACATCCATTGAAGGAATATCTCTAAAAGTCACTCAGTCTTTTCAATCGTCTGTCTTCTCTTCAGCCTGTCTGGAACTTGTTTGTCACTGAGTGCAAACACTGTTTCCTCCATGTGTACACTCCATGATTTCTAAGTAGTCTTAAGCATAACATATAGATCTGAACAAGCTGTAGAATAATCAATCACATCCGTGCCACCTAACTCACGAACAGTTTGTTTACCGAAGCATTTTTGTAATGGCATATCTCTTCTAGTATCTGGAGATACAGAACGCCACGTGAAGCATCCAATTTGGAGAGATATTTACAGTTACTCATAAACACTGGATTCAATCGATTCTGGAGGCAATCCTTGGAAGATTCGAAAAACTCATGAAAGTTTAGATTCAATCATGGTGCTGTGTTAACATACTCATTATGCCCTTCCGTCCAGTAATACCTGTCTCCATAGAATGAGTTATCACCAATTTCCTATGATATCACAACAAGATTAAGTCCCGTTGCATGGCAGGATGTTCTTTTGTCAATAATAAGATTTCCAGTTGCTGAATTATTCGCTGAGAAAATAGGAAAAACAAAGCGTAAATTGTATCGCAAAACCGCGTGGATAGCATGTACTGTCCACTGATTGGTTGATGATGGTGAGATGGAAAATGAGGAGAAAAGAGCACGGGGATAAGCACCATACAATGCCATGTTAATTCCCTGGCGATGTATTTCCTGTTATTGAACTGGCCGTGTGATATTGATTTTCTGGAACCTCTGTGATACAAGCAGCGCCATGACAAGAGGTTACCGAAACACTCAGTGCTCAGAGCTTACAGTTCCCTTTGACACACATTTGGATGTCAGCATTGGCTGTTGTGTTGTGTCCTTGTATTGATTAGCTGTCACGAAAGGTCTTGTTATGGCATTTACACCATTAAGTAAGTATGCTGTGTTTTGAAACTTTGTAGAACTGTGTTTGTGTTGATGAGGGGATACAGCTTATGAGGAATAATGATGGCAATTAAACACTAACATTGTCTTGTGATATGTGTTATTGGGTTTTCGTGAAGGTATTATACCGGTTAATTTTCATATATTAAGGTTAGCCATTTCTTGCCTTTATTTGAATGTATAATATGAATTTTGAAAGAATTCACTGAAGTCTTCACCTTTCATTGGATTCATATGGTTTTATTGTACAATATATATTTTATAGTTTGAGTAGGGATGCAGTTCACATGTTCTATTCTCCCTTTTTCAAATTAAACATTTTGATAATTTCATTTTAGCAGAAAGTGAATACTTCTGAAATCCTTTTTTTAAAATAGCCTCATTCAGAATAGCTAGTATGGCTTGTTAGTGGTTGTTTCTTCAACAATTGTATGCTTTAAAGTATGTTTTTTGTGCTTACCATCACATTCAATATTTCGCTTCTTACCTGTAAATATCCGACTGGACAAGAGTGATTGATAATATCAGAGACCATATAATAGATCATTATATGGTCTCTGATAATATGATCAAAATTCCACATTAAGAGTTTCGTTGACTACAGACGAAGCCAGCAATCCTGACCACCCAATCCATACAGACACCTCTTTTCGGCTGCTGGGCATCTGTTGTAAGCTTGGTCATCAAGACCACAAGTATGCGTTTTGCATGTATGGCAAAGTACCCCAGGATGTAATAACATTTCGAGCTTGAAGACACCAGGTTAACTATACCCCAGTCAGGCCTTACTGTTGACAGCCACCAGTATCAGTTGGACTTTGTGCAGATACCTGGTTGACCAGACCCCAGTCAGGCCTTACTGTTGACAGCCATCAGTATCAGTTGGACTTTGTGCAGATACCTGGTTGACCAGACCCCTGTCAGGCCTTACTGTTGACAGCCATCAGTATCAGTTGGACTTTGTGCAGACATCTGGTTGACCAGACCCCTGTCAGGCCTTACTGTTGACAGCCATCAGTATCAGTTGGACTTTGTGCAGACACCTGGTTGTACATACCCCAGTCAGGCCTTACTGTTGTCTAAGGCTTAGTGTCTGAATATATGTATTTTTGATAGAAACAAACAATTCCTTCTAAACTGAAAAGGAGTCCCAGTGAGAAGGGAGATCCTGAACCTGAGGAAATCTAGACTTACAACATGTAGGGCTTTTTGTGAAGGTATTATACCGGTTAATTTTCATATATTGAGGTTAGCCATTTCTTGCCTTTATTTGAATGTATAATATGAATTTCGATAGAATTCACTCAAGTCTTCACCTTTCATTGGATTCATATGGTTTTATTGTACAATATATTTTATAGTTTGAGTAGGGATGCAGTTCACATATTGAAATCTATTCTCCCTTTTTCAAATTAAACATTTTGATAATTTCATTTAAGCAGAAAGAAAGGGACCACCCGATCCCGTTAGTCACCTCTTATGCCAAGCATGGGTTGCTGAAGCTCAGTTCTGGTATGATATGGAGAGGATGTAGACTCTACCCCTCGTCTACAGGGACAACAGATAAAAGACCAACACTTTCAATTACTCTAACCATTGCAAAATAATGACGTCATGTTTTCTTACAAAAAACTGGGCTGAAAATATTTAAGTTCTGTCATTGTATATTTAGTCTGAAATCAAACAGTTAATAACATGTGATATAATGATTTATCATTTACATTGAACCGGTACTTTTACAACCAGTCGGAGACTACAGCAGCATGACCTTGAACTTTTTATCAAGATTTAATTTGTCTGTTAAAAACATTAATTGAGCATGTCAAGACTCAAGGACTGGTAGAATGTAGCATGTTAACATTTCTAAGGGTGTTATTTTAGGCTTGTATTGGTTTAATTTCCTGTATTGACAATCTCATTAACAGCTGCGTAAGCAGCAGATCCAGTTAAGTCGGAGTCAGTGTGAGCAGGTATCCTCATCACTCAATCAGGTGGGGGAGTTGTAGCCTCATATCACTCCAGGGAGGAGATAGTTATAGACATACAAGGTGGTCACAGACTCCCGTGTCATGTGACATACAGCCTTGAGTCTGCCGTCAATTTCTGTCGAAGGTATATATCTACCACAACGGCCAGCTGACATATCATCCAGGATAATTCTGGAATTGCAGAGTTGCGTCTCTTAGTTGTTCTAGGTTGGTAGCAATAGGGTAGGCTAGTGGTTAAACTGTTTTCTTGTCTCACCGAAGGCCTAGGTTTGATTCACCACAGGGTTACAATGTGTGAAGCACATATCAGGTGTTCCCTGCCATGATATGGCTGGAATATTGCTAAGAGCAACATAAGAACCAACTCACTTCAAGATTGGTTGTTCTTCAGGGTTCAAATCCCAAATCATTCAGTGAGCATTGGTCTATCAACATCCGTCCTGCTGGTGTTTCACTGAAGTTTGTAAATTCTTTAGACTGACTGATTGAGTTTAGTTTTACGCCTCTTTTAGCAATATTCCAGCAATATCATGGCGGGGGACACCAGACATGTGCTTCACACATTGTGCCCATGTGGGGAATCAAACCCGGGTTTTCAGCGTGACGAACCAACGCTTTAACCACTAGGCTACCCCACCGCCCCTAAATTCTTTAGACCTGGATGACTTTGGGTTTAACTCCAACAGTAACCCAGCTTGCCATTACATAGCTGAGATGCTGCTCAAAGATACACACAACCAGTCTCACTTATCCCACACAGTCAACAGTATCTGAAGACTTGAATGTCTGGTTATTGCCTCTGTTCACCCAGCTGAAAATGGGTACGTGGTGCGATAGTCATGTGACTATAACCTTCTAGCACCTAAGAGACAGTTGTATTTTACGGGGTAATAATGTGTTCATGCCCTTGGAGCTTACCTTCATGGCATGGAGACAGCGCCATTATCATTATCATTGGCAGCTTGTGTCAACAATAGCTTCAGGTTTTACCCTGATAAGGGAACAGTATGTTTGCTATGTACCAAGTTTGGGGATCAGAGGCCCAGATAAGCTGCGTATCCAGGTAAAATATGCATAGAAAATTTCCAATTACGCATTGAAAACTAAATGTTGCGTACCAATTACGCATTTAAAATGTTAGATACGCAAAAAGTTTCAAACAAATGCGTACGGAATATATTTATAAAAATCGMTTGCGTAATGAAAAAGACATCGATTGCTATCAAGTTGTACTGTTAATATAGGACAAGTGCTGTACTGTCAGTATAGGATGAGGGATTTTTTATGAAATCATTTATTATATTAAATTGGTTTTGATTAGGTATGACACAAGGCAGAACATACCTGCTTAGTAAGCTTGCTCAATGACATAATACTTAGGTGAGTAAAATGACTGAAATACGCACATATTTGAAAGCAGTGGGTAACGGAAAATGAAATACCCATCCAACATTCATAATACCCACTCCAACAAAATACAGTGGTACAGTACCCACATGAGCTAAATCTTATCTGGTAGCTCTGGGGGATTATCCAGTATTCATTAATATTGCTATTTATTAATATTGCTATGTGTCTATTTGAACACAAATACTTGAAAAAAATCTTTCCGGGTAGAAGGCAGTTTAATGGTACAAGTCTATTAATCCTCTTTAGAGGTCCCACATAATATTGAGCTCCTCATAATATTCTGTTTTTGTAATCAGGATGTACAGAGAACATATGTTTCATTAGGGAATACAAGGGAACATGTGTCTCACTAAGGAATACAAGGGAACATGTGTCTCTTTGGGGAATTCAAGGAAACATGTGTCTCATTAGGGAATACAAGGCAACACATGTTTCATTGGTGAATAAAAGGGAACACATGTTTCATTAGGTAATACAAGGGAGCATATGTTTCTTTAAGGAATACAAGGAAACACATGTTTCATTAGGGAATACAAGGGAACACATGTTTCAATAGGGAATACAAGGGAACACATGTTTCATTAGGGATTACAGGGGAACATGTGTCCCAGTAGGGAATACAAGGGAACATGTGTTTCACTAGGGAATACAAGGGAACATGTGTCTCATTAGGGAATKCAAGGGAACATGTGTCTCATTAGGGAAYACAAGGGAACTTGTGTCTCATTAGGGAATACAAGGGAACATGTGTCTCATTAGGGAATACAAGGGAACATGTGTCTCATTAGGGAATACAAGGGAACACATGTTTCTTTGGGGAATACAAGGGAGCATGTATCTCATTGGGGAATACAAAGGAACGTGTCTCATTAGGGAATGCAAGGGAACACATGTTTCATTAGGAAATAGAAGGGAACATGTGTTTCATTAGGGAATTCAAGGGAACATGTGTCTCATTAGGGAATACAAGGAAACATGTGTTTCATTAGGGAATACAAGGGAACATGTGTCTCATTAGGGAATACAAGGGAACATGTGTTTCATTAGGGAATTCAAGGGAAGATGTGTCTCATTAGGGAATACAAGGGAACATGTGTCTCAGTAGGGAATACAAGGGAACATGTGTCTCAGTAGGGATTACAAGGGAACATCGGTCTATCATCAGACAACTGCATGAAAGCCATGCTGTTGAGGATGGTATATCTCAATGTAGTAGGTTGACAAACAACATGCAAGGGTGGCATCATAGCCCCATTTTGTTGGCATAGCGCATATTATGTAATGGGTTCACCAACATAAAGCTTATCTTATTGACCTTGTCTGAAGATAATGCCATGAAGTCAGGCACACACAAAAGTTCATTGATGTGGACAAGTACCACATTGCCAATGTGCATTATTCAAGCTTACTTAATTAACTTTCTAATTAATAATTCTTTAAGCATTGCAATTCATCAGTTAGACTCTGCCTGATTTGCTGAAACAGAATAGCCATTTTATAAGGATGTTACTCCGATGTCTTCGGATTGGACTGGGTTATACATAGCATGTTTATAGGTGTTTTGTCAGTAAGAAACAGAATTGAACTCAAACTACAAACACATACATCAAGTCCATGATGTGCCTTTCACAGACTGGGCAATGTCTGTGGGCTGTGTCATTGTGTGTCACGTTACGCTACCAGCTCTTTGAATACCATGCCAAGGACATGGAGGTGTTATTGTAGTTTGAACATAAAAATCTATCATATATATATCAAGCAGTATATTTCTATTCTGTGGCAAAGCAGAGCAATGTTATGTAACAGACTCCATCTGGTTATGCTGGGCTTTAACTGGGGACGAGGTTCTGACAAAATGGCTGTCCCAGCCAGTTGTTTCAAAAGATGTTCAAACAACAATTGTCTTCTAATGCAAATGTTGTGTATCATTATAGCTGTTAGTTTCATAAAGATAAAGACCTCTACACAGAACACAAGCTACAATGTCTAGACCTAACTTGAAAATGGACTGTGAATTATCTTCTTTCTTTAAAGTGCTACAGATTATATCCACAGACCACCAAATTCATCTAGACCTGAATTGGAACATGGACTTTTAGGAATACCCTTTCTTTATAGGTACAGAGGCCCACAGATAATGTTTCACTGTTCTGGGTTTGATAAGACTATTGAGCCAAGTGGTATACAGTCCATGTATCTAAGTGTATGTATCAGTATTGGCACAGCTCATATTGTAACAGTGATGGAGGAGGCAAGGAAGTTTCCATGGCCATGCTTTTCTAATATTAGATGATTAACAGTGCTAGGGAGAGTAGTTTATGCTGGAGTATGTCTCGTTACTTGAGGGTGTAGCCAGGGTTAATGAAGTAATATTGACTCTCACTCTGTGCAGGTCTGGTGGATTTATCATGAGATCATCCTGAATGATTGCTTCAGATTGATCATCTCATCATCATGGATGATGAACACATGACGAGGAATCGCAAGTGACTTTAAGATGGGAGATACTACTCAAGTCCCAGTTTATGTGTTGTGTTTTGTTAGTTTGTTGTTTTACGCAGCACTCAGCAATATTCCAGCAATATGGCGGCGGTCTGTAAATAATTCAGTGTGGATCAGACAATCCAGTGATCAACATCGTGAGCATCGATCTATGCAATTGGGATGCAATGACATGTGTTAACCAAGCCAAATCAGCCAATGGCGTTAGTCGTCTCTTACAATAAGCATGGCTTGCGGAAGATCTAGATTCAGATTCTGGTCAGTCAGAATTTTAAAATCTTGTATTGTATTGTTCTTGAGAACATGGTTTACATGTACTGGGATTGGAGACATTTGGGCTGTATTGAGTATTAAAGAACAGCAAACCGTCATAAAACAATTAATAAAATTAATGTGTCGTGTCAAAGACATAACCAAACACATTTACTTCTGCACCTGAATAGAACACTTGTCCTTACACAGTTAGAATTTTTCACATAAAACAGTGAGTTTTATATTTTTGGGTTTTGCCATCATGAAGTGAATTAAGGGTTTATAGCTATTAACAAAATACATTGGCTGAAGTGCCCTCAAGCAATGTCAACTGTCTATTCTACTAAGTATTTTTTCCTACTCTGGGGGGCAGTGGGGTAGCCTAGTGGTTAAAGTGTTCGCTCATCATGCGAAAGACCCGGGTACAATGTTTGAAGCCCATTTCTGTTGTTCCCCGCCATGATATTGCTGGAATATTGATAAAAGCGGCGTAAAACTAAACTCACTCACTCACTCCTACTCTTGTTTGTATTTACCAGTATTCAAGGGAAAATCTTTTTTATACATGGTTAACATACATGTACAACATTCATTTACCCACATAACAGTTAATAGCTTGCAAGGTGAAATTGAAACCTTTAGTAATGGCTAATGGCGTTCCAAGGGACACAAAGGATTATCCTGAAAACTGTTTCCATATGGTAATGGATTAATCAGAATTACAACCACATACTGGAAATCCATCAGGAGCTCATGAGACCATTGAGAAATAAATGTGTGGGTGATTGAACATACTAATATAATCTTTTAAATGTACCTCTTACAACTGATACCTGATATTAGAAAATGTCAGCAGATATGTATTATTATCTTACAAACTAGTTTTTGCTCATTTTGTCAGATATTGGATGTAGCCAAGGGCCAACATGCTGGCTATATTTCTTCAGAAATCAGATATAATATTTGCTCTAGATGACAACAGTGGATTATACTATTATGTTATACACTCAGGCATTTTGCTTTTAGCGGTCCGAGTATTCCATCTCGTCAAGAACTGACAAGTTGTTATGAGGGGAATCATTGTTAAAAGTTGCACTACATTTGAAATCTTTGTGAGATGTAATGTGTGATTTTATTTTGACAATGGTTACATTTGGAAAGTTTTGTTAAAGCGATACTGCACATGAACACAGGGTGAAAAGCAATATTACCTTTGGGGGATGGTTTCGAATTAGGGCCTGGGCATTTATGGGGTTTTTAGATTTATAATTGGACGTAATTTGTTCCAAAGCGAAGTTTTATCCCCAAACGGTCATTTTCCATGTATGGTGGATATCATGGAACATGTATATGGTAGTTGTTTTGTTCATTCTTTCACGGAGTGTTTTGAAGCAGCAACTGAAAGTATATTCACATTTCTAACAAACATTTATTGCTTGCATATATCAAGGAGTTTCAGACTTTTTCATGTTAAATTGATGAAATCATATTATATATTATCCTGGAACAGATGGCATCTGTTTTCTAGCAAGAACTGACAATTATGAAGAGAGATGGAGAGAGGGAAAGTTTTCAGCAAGGTTTCTACCTTGTGGAGATGTTGCTCTAATCTCTGTATTAGGAGGTCTGTGCATACATCAGTCCCGTTGAGTCCTAGATGTATCCTGATGTATTGGCATGTACGCTGTGCTCATTGGAAGTATATATCACTTTACTTTCACCATTTGACTAAGGTTCTGCTGCAACTCAGTTACTTACTCACTTAGCAGATTTGGTAATTGATGGCATCATTGAAGTTAATTCAATGGTATTTAAATTTGCTGACTCATGAAATCATTTACATTTGGGACCTGGACCTTTTGACTTTGATGCTTAATATTGAACTTAAATATTCCTCTTCCAGACACAAAGAAATAGCAGCTTCATTGTACTCACTCACTCACTCACTGTAATTGTTGGAAGATGACCTATTGGATGCAATGTCTTGACATGTCAGAGAGGCTGTATTAATTGCCCACTTAAGTAGAATCCATGCTGCTCATTCCATGGTAATTCTGCAATAATGCTAACCGAAGAATTAAACCCTAATTACTCATTTATTGAGTCAAATCCTTAACCCAAAATACCAAAATCTTACACTTTTAAGAGATGACCCAGTAAATATCAAAGGTATCGCTGCTACTTTGTTGAGCTTTCCAAAAGTGCCATTGAATAATGGCTTCCAATTTCCAATCTAATGGGCAGCTAATAAATTCTCCACTTTATTTTATGAGAAGAGGCTCTTTTACGCCCAATAAACAATCACCTCATGATGTCCTCAATATCATCATAACAGTCCAGTCGGCCAAGTCAGTGTTAGTCGCCCATTGATTAAGCTGTGCATTTAATTCTAGTATTAGGCTCAAGAATAAAAGAGAGTTTTTGGAAACCTTGAAGGATGATGGGTCTTACAATGATGACAGGATCAGCGGCCTGAGATGGTCATCCATATAGCTGCTTCAACAAAGTCTCTTTAGTCAGTTCATGAGTCCTGAAGCTTCTGTCCTTTTTTGTGTGAATGTGAATCTTTATATGTATATATGACTTTGTAAAGCAAGAGCTAAGTGCAGAGTTTGTGATGTCAAATTATTTGGAACGACAAATAATATGGATTGGCTGGTGTCAGTGACTGGGGAACTGTTTCGTCCTGGCAAATGGAAATACTGAGTTGAGTTTGTATTCTTCATGAAGACCACAAACTGGCCATCCATTGTGTGGTGATATAAGACCATGACATTTGCACCATTGTAGAAACAAAGGTTGAACAATGACCAGTCAAACAATATATGTTTACAAATTGGATACCCAGCAGCTTGAGATCAGCTTGGCACAGTTGTATAATTGTAAATTCTGACTTGATGTCATCACCCCCTTTGTATGCACCATTCATTGCACCATTTGTAATATACCATTGCACGGTATTTGTTTATGGATATAAGGGACCCTTGTTCTAGATATGACAAAGGATAATTAAGACAAAACTTTCTACTTCTAATTCAGGAATGTTGTTAGACTGACCAATACTGGAGAGTTAGTCCTCCTATTCAGTTAAGATCCATCACCTTTTGAAAACGAAATGTTTGCTGGGGATTATATTCAAGTAAATATTAAAGGCGGATGTTCAGCTTTGAAGTGTTAGTCTTTCTGTTGGCACTTTGACATGTTTGCAAATCATTTTACCTGCTGTATTGGAGACCATGGTAAGGGGTTCGCTCTCTTTGATTCCCCCTCAGTTGGGTAAAGGTGTTCCAATGTCATCATACTCACCACGACATATTGTTTCCTTGGTTTGATGTTTGACATGTGTGTTCATGACTTCTGCATTGAAGACAAGGGATTCTCCCAAAGGACAGTTCTCATTGGTTGATTGGTGTATCTCCAGGAGTCTCATTCTGAAAACTTCACACCATAATGCACAGGAATATCAGAATTGGTTATGTTGTATTGTTGGACGAAGTTATTAGCTACCAATGCCTCAGAAGTGCCCAAATGTCTTGCAGTAGCTGAGTTAGTGACACACAGGCCTACCATCATCAGTATGGATGGGTATGGTGGAAGCCAAGATGACAGAGGGTTTGGACACATAATTATTTGTAAAGGAACCTTGTAGCTGACCATATGCTAGAATGATGAGGATCTTGTTAACTTCTCTCTGGAGTACGGTGGTAACCCACGATCATTTGACCCTGTCGTCCATGGCTGCTGCGGCTGATGGCTGCTCCTTGTTTTGGAGACAGAGCATCACACATCGATTCCATGTGTGACGATTGTTTGACAACCCAACGTGATAAGTAACTTGAAGGTGGCAATTGTTATTAATGAAAGAAGAAAGGAATAATCAGTGAAGAAGAAGCCGAGAATGAGGTGAAAGGCTGTTGTAAAACTGATGAGTAGATAGCGATGTAATTAAGGAAGCGGTTCTGATGTAACAAACAAGATGTTGCTGATATCATGGTTATGTACCTTCTAGGGAAATGAATGTACAATGCTGAAACTGCAAGCACAATTGAGACTGTGATAAAACGCTATATTAACTTGTACAAAGTGTAAAGTCCTTTTGTTTATGTATGAAAACTTACTTTAACTATTGACGTTTATTATTTATGTTTTGTTGCCCATCAGAGAAGTAGCTCACCACCCTCTATATATAAATAGCATATCTGGCTAGCAAGATGGATAAAGGACAATCAAGGCAATTCAAACACAGAGCAGTACAGTTCAAACCTTTGTATATTGAACTCTATGTATATGCTGTATACTGTATATTATGATGAGCATACAAAGAGTTCCGTATACATAGTTGCAGAGGTTGATCTGTCATGTTCTGTGTTAAAGATGTCATTGATTGCTTCATACATGTACATGTGAACATCATCATCATCGTCATTGATGTCAACAGCCGAGCGGACAACCCACAATGACTGTGTGTTTACAAGATAACCATATTGATGATATAATGGCCTTCAAGGCATTCATATATTGGAATATTGATGTAAAATGTCCAAGAGTGGTTCCATGATGTCTTGACCTTGGGCTGCCCACGCCAAGATGAATCAATATCTATGAACACTTCTGAAGAAACTCTTCAAGTGTTTTTTGGTACTCAACATTTCGAACAGTTATTAATGTGCTATTTTAATCTCTGAGATTAGATGTACAAATATTTATCAATAAACAGTATTTTTTAAGTGTGCTTTAGAGTGCAAAGTACGTAACAACTGGTTAAAAAATGTTAGAATGTGAAAAGCTGGCAGATGATAGCTTTTTCTGAAAGGCTATCACACATGCTTGGATTTCTGTAATGATTGTAAATTTTCCGCGAAACTTGCTAGAGACCTTTAAGAATCAATGGAGTCCTTGTAGCTGGTAGTTGAATCGAATGAAGATGGATCGCTCATTTGCAGGCAGTCATTAACACCACCACACAATTGTACTTTCCTGGCTTCAATTTCAGTAACCCTGTTCTAAAGAGCCTTGATATATATTTGAAGAAAATATGGCTGATTTTGATATGTTATCCATCTTGTATTAAACACATTGGATATATTAGACAATGCTACCGATTTGCCTGTCCAGACTGTACAGATGACATGACGCTGTTGGCTTAACCATACAACAACATTCACTCATTTCATGTTGCCCCAATGATTGTAAGATTTTATCTCAGCTTTGATGAGAACAAAATTGGTGTTCAAGTTGCAGCATCTTGTTGTTTACTTTCATCCCTTCGCCAGGCCAGGGGTTGTTCGGTGTTGGTTTGAGGGAAAGACTTCAGAATACCGGATACCTTCAGCCATCTTTGAAAACTATAGAACTGGGCTAAAAATGTGCACTATCTTAGTGTTCTTACTTTTTTAAGCCCTTGGATATCTGTTACTATCTTGTTCAGGGTTAGTTTAACAAATCTGGATAGGGTTAGGGTTAGGTAACTTGCCCACACTCATTTGCTACAACTCACAGAATTCTATAGCTTCGTTTTTTTTCAAAGTCACATGTATTTTTTATTTGTGATAACTAAATTTTATTTTCAAAATCATTGGTTAGTTTTACTAACTGGAAGTCATCCCAAATAATAAGATTTGAATGGGTTTTTTTTATTTTGATGCTCCCTTATTTTTTAGAATTTTATAGCTTGTGTCTCCCTATAATGGAAGTGCACGTGGCACTTAACAATATAGCTGGTAGGTATTCAGTATTCTGTAGGTGTACTGGTTTGAATCAAAGATTTGCCCTATAGATGATTTGAAAACATCAATTATCCCTTCCTTAAATGTCTTTGGTCTCCTTACTGAGGTATTCTCTCTCCTTCACTAAGCTGGCACACATTATATATAAGTGAGGTACAGTCAGAGCTGGTGTTACCTGCACCAGATGCTGTTTGGTGTGACACTGGCATCCCTTTCAACATAAGGGGATGTTCCACAGAAACATCCTGATGCTGACACTGTCAGGACTTGTGAACATGGCATGGAACCAGCTTCACACACACACACACACACACGCACGCGCGCGCGCATACACACACAGAGACTGGCTGACTATGCACAATACAGGGTACTGAAGAGGCTGTGTCTGGTCTGGGAAACTCTGTCGGGGATCACCTTGTGTGTACAGTCTGGGAAACTCTGTGTCGGG
>VKKT01000690.1:166277-191407 GCA_008038995.1 Haliotis laevigata
TCGAACCCGGGTCTTTGGCGTGACGAGCCAACGCTTTAACCAATAGGCTACCCCACCGCCCCCCATTAGAAAGTAGATACACTGGATAAGTCAGTTTATCAAAAACAAATGGTGAAAATCATTAGCAAAAAAAACATATTTCACACAAACAATACTAAATATCATTAAAACTATGTGAAATATAGTTTTACAATCTGTTTATTTGGTTTCACTGATGGATGAAAGAAATATGAAGAGTGTGATAACCACAGCTGAAACTGAAGTGGTTTGGCAATAGCATCCTGATATACTCCTACTTGAAAACTAATTATGTTTCAAAAAGAAAAACATTAATAATCTAGGCAGTTGTTTAAAATACGGAAAAACTTCAAATGTCAAATTTGTAAGACACGAGACTGATCCTGATGCAAAAAAAAATATTTGAAATTATAGACAAAACTCATCTTGAATGGCTAACATTTAAGAGAACGTATTTCAACCCAATAATGTAAAGATGTTCTTTATGGAATTACTGAGATATATCTTGAAAATATTTTGGCAACAAGCTCAAAACATTTCACAGAAATATTAGGTAGAAAGGTCTCTGTAACCCGAGGACATAGAAGTATATTTATCTGTAAATACATTACTCAAGCCATTACAAGTATCTAATTTGTCATGGCAGTGCTGTGCAAATAACACATACAATTTTGGAGAATAACATCCACAAAAGCTGCTACCAAAATAGATTCCTTCAACAGGTAGAAATGCTTCTCTCTGGAAGGTAGGCAAAATGTCTTAGCTGATGCAAGCAGGAGAGATTGTGTTTCCAAGGTATACATCAGGATATTTTTGGCCCCCATACTGAACATTGCATGAGGGAAGATATTTCTTGCTGTCTATTTTTCGCAATCCATTGCTCCTTTCCAGTAACCGTCACAGCAAGCACCACAAACATGTGCTGATAATTGGATGCTAAGCTAGTCTGTGGGACATTCATCTGCATCCTCATCACAGATTGTAGGTCTCCCTGGACAGATTTGACATCAGTTTCACAGTTTGTTATCACTGGAGTGGAAACTGGTTAGGAAGGAGAGTTGTGTTGGAAGTACAACGGAGACTGAGACCGTGGTGCTTGGAGGTGGTTGTGTTACGTGCAGGAATTACTTGGTGCTTGTGGATTAAGTACCACTGTATCTGGGAACATGCCAACACTCACCTTATCAATGGAACACCGGGCAGAGGAGACTTGTAAGTAGGGATTCTTAGCAACTAAATTCTTCCATCTCGCTTTTAAGCAGGTTTTGGGAGTGACATTTCTTAGAAGATCAGTGGGGACAGCCTGCTATGTGATTTGTGACTGTTTTATGTGTGTAATGTATTATGAATGATGACTGTGTGGCATGACCGCTGTTGATTCTGAACAATTTCATGTGGTATATTATTCATTCATATTGCACTGTAAAATATGCTTCTTGAAATGTGAATGAGAAATTTGTGAAACTTTAAATATGTGAAGTTGGAAATTCCGATATGTTCAGCGTCTTACAGTTGATACACATAAAGGCAATGGATGTCAACTGCTTTATTTTGATGGATACAACATTTCAGAGTATATTCTTACCCCTTCCTCAGATATTTTCTGTTTCTTCTGTCAATCATCTTCAATTAAAGGCTAAACAGGAGCTTCAAGTTAAAAATTGTATTAATTTCTGTCATTGGCATTTATTTCATTCCAAGATGAAAGTTCCTTATTACCATCTCTTGTTTTGACCTATGTTTAGCTATGATGTATTGGTCAGTTATAGACAAGAGGGAGTGTTTGGGGATTTTTGACCTTCTGAGAAGACCTTTAGTTGTATTCCCAGAAGACCCAGATCCCTCCTCTCTCATTGCTACCATTCATGAGACAGTCTGTCTGCATACAAGTTGCTGGAAGGATATTGTTGCTGGAAGAATATTGTTGCTAGAAGAATATTGTTGCTGGAAGATGTAGAGAAGACTGAACACACCAGTTCAAAGATTAGCCTTTCAAAATTTACACAATGACAAACCTTAAAATTTCAGATTAAAATTATAACTTTTTAATGGAAATCATGCATGTAATTTGACTGTAAATTTCACAAACCCAAAATGAATGTTGCAGTAGACACATTCAGATCTTTATTCTGATATGATGAATGTTCTTGTGAGAAACTGAGGCCCCTGAGGGAACATCAGGTGAACTTTCTAATCAGCCACTCATCACTGAGGCTTCTGCATCTCAATATCAAACATATCTGATTTTTCTGTCTTAAAGATGAATATGATCAGGAAGTTCTGCATGCAAACATAGAAAACCCTGCTATTATATTCTTGTCCATATGGTATATAGGGTGTGGGGTAGCGTAGTGGTTAAAGCGTTCGTTCGTCACGCCGAAGACACGGGTTCAACTCCCCACATGGGTACAATATGTGAAGCCCATTTCTGGTGTCCCCCGCCATGATATAGCTGGAATATTGCTAAAAGCGGCGTAAAACTCACTCACTCACACTCACTAGGGTGTACTGATGATCATATGGACATATTTGCATTTTTAATTTCAAAATGAAGTAGTGAAGAAATGTGGCTACATTATACTAGAAAACAGTCCTATGATTTGTTTAAAAACACATACCCTTCATTTCATTTGGACATAGTTTGTTACTGTTTTCCTAGACATGACCTTCTACCATGTTTTTGAAGTGTCCTTCAATGTTTTGCTTGTTGTCGAACTCAGCAATGTATCAACCATGTCAGCAATCCTGACCACCCGATCCTGTTCAAACATTGGTTGCTGAAAACTGATTCTAACCCAGATCTTCACAGATCTCTCAACATGTATTGCCAAGAGCTATCATGCTGGAGTAAAAGAAATGTTGGTCAGAAAATAGACAATGTAACGAAAGCTGTTGACAGAATGAAGTAATTTCTTTAGATGACCGATAATATTATTCAGATACAACGCATCCCAGTGCTTCAAGTAATGTTGACATATTATCTTTAAATCAGCTTGTTTCTAGGTAATCCTTCCCTGTCCTATCACTCATTCCTCAGCTTCAACTCACTTGAGCCAGTCACTTTGCCAATACACTCAGTGATGAAGTTACTTCAGCCGTTCAATAACTCCTACTCATGCTGAAGATGGAGATACAGGTGCATGAATGTCACTGATACAACATGCTTATGTTTTCTTTCATTCATGGTGTTTTTGTGTTTATTTTTACTCGTCACTTTTATATGTCAGGGAGTGGTGGGGTAGCCTAGTGGTTAAATCATCCGCTCATCAAGCTGAAGAGACAGGTTCCTGGGTTGATTCCCCACATGGGTACAATGTGTGAAGCCCATTTCTGGTGTCCCTGCCGTGATATTGCTGGAATATTGCTAAAAGCAGCGTAAAACTTAACTTAACTCACTCACTCACTATGTGATGTCAGCTATATAACTACACGTATATGGTCAAAAACACACCACGCTCTTTCATAGTTCTATAGTTAATCTCTCATGCTGTGACATATTATCTATAGTAATGTGAAAGAATCAGGAGATCCTGAACTTATTCTGAGTGGTATAGGTGATAACCAAACTAGTGGTCAATAGCATAAGCAACAATTAGGTCAAGCTGACACATAGTCAACATGGCTGTTATGATTCACTGGCATATTCGGTGAATTGAACCATGTCCCTTCATGAATTCAATACCTTATTCACGATCACAAGAATAAAATATTCATGACTTTATTAAAAGACGTGTTTGAATTTGTGTTATTTATCAAAACGAGATATGAAAGATGGAATGTATTAAATCTAGGCAGGATAATAGCCAGCTCTATTATATATTTAATTTGACAGTAATGTGGTCACTGGTCATTGCTGTGATCAACATGATCAAAACTAATTATTTTGTTATTAATTAATTATCACTGTTTCAATGAATATATTGACTTATACATCAACAGCTGCCTTGTTATTGTATTCATGACCCAATATTCATGATATGTATTGGGGGCGGTGGGGTGGGGTGGCCTAGTGGTTAAAGCTTTCTCTCATCACGCCGAAGACCCGGGTTCAATTCTCCACATGGGTACAATGTGTGAAGCCTATTTCTGGTGTCCCCCACCATGATGTTGCTGGAATATTTCTAAAAGCAGTATGATATGCATAATATTTGCCTCATAGAGGATTTGTTGCCACCCTAATAGTTACATCACACATTGTTTATTCAATCCCTTGTTTCTATTCCTGACCAGTGACCTGTCCATAACCCCCACGGATAATTCCTGACCAGTAGCTGTATGGTTGGGGTCATCCCAGAGACATGAGCTGAAGACAGTGGAAATATAACAAACACCACTGTGTGTCAAACTTATGGTTGCAAATGTGTTGTCCCTGCATATAGTCCTCATTTATGTACATCTATGTCCTTTCCACTTCGACACTTCCTTCTTTACAGACTTGCTTTCAACTTCAACAATTCCTTGTTTATGGACTTGCTTTCAACTTCGACACTTCCTTATTTACGTACTTGCTTTCAACTTTGACATAATTTGATCATTTAGTTGTTTATTCTGGAAGACTCAGTCTAGTACTGTTTCCCTAACAACATAATATGTGTTTTATGAGGCTTGGGTTACTAAGCCCAGTGGGGAAAGTGTTAGCTTGTCTCATTAAAGGCTCAGGTTTGATTCCCTACATTTGTATAATAAACAATGCCAATTTCAGGTGATATTGTTTGACCATTACTCAAAACAGCTTTAGACCATACTCACTCACCATATTGTGTTAGAGTCTTTTTAAGTCTGTGCTTAAAAATGAGCCCCTTTAGAAGTGCAGTGCCATATTGACTGTAGTGGGTGTCATCGCTGCTGAAGTACTGACCATATGCGGACCCTGCTTTATGTTCTGTAACCCGGTGATTTGTTGAGCCAAGATCAAGAGAATGTGTGAATATACAGCCTTGATCATCTCAATGGTGGACATGACTTTCCGGTCAGGTCTGGCCACCGATACGTTGCAAATGAACACCGCAGAATGAAAATGTCTTCCTGCAAAGTGCAAGATCAATACTGAACAAGACCTATTTTAGAACGATTACAATGAAACCGTAATCTCAAGATGATTATCCTCCGTCTGGGCTGTAGACAAGAAAGAAGGGCCTTGGTTGAGGATTTCTACAAGAAATCCATTCTCAAGATGATTATCCCCTACCAGGGCTGGTAGACTAGGAAGATAGGCCTCAATGGAGGATTCTTCAAAGCCAGTAGCTATGTCAAGATTTCATTCTCTCTCAGGGCTGGAGGGAAGGTAGAAGGTTTCCATTAGGTATTTCTTCAAACCACAGTCTCAAGTTGTTAATCCTCTACCAGGGCTGGTAAACTGGACAAAAGGTTTGATGGGGCCATTCAGCCAACCAAAATCTAATGTTGAGTCTCAGCCAGGGCTGGTAGACTAGAAAAGAAGCACTTCATAGTGAATTTCATCAATCCAGAATATAAAATATATATGATAACAGCTATGTTGGGTAGGCAGGATCTTCATGGGGTATTTTAAGCTTGGTAATTTGTTAACGCAACGACATAATCTCTCGGAATAAGTGCTTGAATCATGGCCCCTATAATACTTGAATGGTCCATTAACCATCGTGAGTGAGTACAAGTATGGACTGATGATGGTGGTTGAGTGTTGGCTGAATGATCATAAACTGATGCATCTGATGTCACTTGTCATTATGATGTTGTGTCAAAATCATGGCTGCGGATGACTCATCAATAGGGGTGGGTATTGCAGAGAATTTTCATTTTGTGATACATTGCGATGCGAAAGCATATATTGCGATATTTATTGCAATATATTGCAAGAAATTTGTTAAAACAAAAAACTACTTATGATCGAGTTAAAACACAACAAAATCACTATGCTTGATTAAGCTTTAATAAAAACTTGTAATAATGAGGAAACAAGAAAAAGAATGATTTAACATCAACACAGTGGTTATATTTGAACTAGTTTCTCCACTCTCAAAAAAGCCCTGAGATTTAAAACATTCAGATCCAAAAAAATTGCAAAACATTTGAACAAAAATAAAGAACACGACTTCAAACCGAACTTAACTTCCACTGTGAAAAACTGAAATATCCGAAGATTTCTGAGTGTTACGATGTTTTCCAAATGCATGTCGAAATACCGGTTTTCGATCAGCGTATCACAATGTGTATTGATTTCATGTTTAAACTGGTAAATACTGGTAAACCGGTTATATTCCACAGCCCTACTCATTAAGAACAGAGAGGTGTACTCTGAGGCATATTCATCGTCCTAAAATATTATTTAAACCTTTATGATCCCTAACAAGATCATGGTTATTGGACAATGATCATGCTTAAAAACTATCACATATGATGTCCAACTGCCCTTATTGTCGGACCTACTGGACCAGGATCCTCAGTTGGGGCTGGTGATAGGGAAAGATGATGCATGTACTGTAAAACATTTAGCTACTCATCAGACAATTCAGACATTGAGTAGCAGTATGCCAATGGTTGAGCAGCATAAACACAGAGCAGTGAATGAAAATACAGCAGTGAATGTAGACCTAGAGTGGTGAGCATAGATGGGGGAAAATGAGCATAGATATGGACCTAGAGCTGTGAACATAGACGCAGAGCTGTGAGCATAGACGCAGAGCTGTGAGCACTGATGCAGAGCTGTGAGCATAGATGGGGAAAAGTGAGTATAGAGCAATCAGATATGGGTCAGATCTGGTGGACAACCCTAGAAATACAATTTTGTCAAGAATGTTGGAAGAATGTCTAACACGGTAGCTTTTTCATGAAATGGAAATCCTTGGCTATGCTGAAGCTGGGCAATTATCCTTTCCTACCTTTATCACAGGAGTAAGACAAGGTGTATATTGCAACAGGAAGTATTAACTGGCCTTCTAGAAGTTGGTGGTTAAATCAGAAAACATGCAACATAATGAAGTCAGGGTTTTACACGGCGCGCAAATGTGCATCCAGTACTCACAAAGGTAGAGAATTGACAATAGTCACTGCACCCAGAGGGACACACAATATTATTAATTGTACCCACAATACATCTATGACTTTGCTAACTGTGTGGTTGTACTTGTCTCTTTCAGAGCAGTTATCCGGTGCCCCCTGCCGTGATATTGCTGGAATATTGCAAAAAGTGGCATAAAACCAAACTCACTCACTCACTCAGAGCAGTTGCATGCATCACTTCACCCATCAGTCCAAATGATCAATGATTCATTCCTGGCTCTTAAGAAATTGTCAAAACATAAAATTCTCTAAACTGTAATTTCACAGGACCCTTGTATTGCCTGCAAGGACCCTTAAAACTAATAATTAGAGGTCTCTGGTACCGTCAGGACTATGATGCATGACATATTCTTGGAGGATATATGGAAATAAGTCACATAGTACTAGGGGTGATTATTCCACCCTACCATACCATGAGATTAAAGTAATATTGATGAGCTCATCATGTTTATGTCATTTATTACAATCCCTTGGTAGAAAGTATGGCCTTGTTGGAGATACAGGAGCTCAATCCTGAGGCAGATGCTGCACAAGGGCACCTGCAATGAAAACACACAACTCAGCAAGAGCAATTCTATTTTGGGCAATGGATTTTTCCATGAGGATGATGTTAACCACACTAGGTGGCGTACTGTCCCACACTGTGTATCACGTGGGCATTTCCACTCAACTTGCAGGTGTTGAAAACATTTTCTAGATGAATTGCTAATAGCTGACATAATTATGATTTGATATGTCTTTGAGAAATGGTTTGGGTTTTTACAATTTTCCTAGTCTGTCATACAGGCTCTGAAGCAAACTAGATTGCAGGAATGAAGAATGTCTCAGGGCTCCTTTTCATGATATTTTATCTTTTTTTACTATGAATTATATTTTCTGTAAAATATGTTCATTTCAGAGACTAGTTGTTAGTCTACAATTTTCCAAACGTAAAAGAATGTCATTGATTAATTTGATATTATTGCAGTATACTTGAATAACCAAAATTACTTGGATTTTGTTTGTTTGTAAGATTAGTTAATAATTAATAAGCTGAATGAGAAATAGTAAATGAAAAGACAATACAGTTTTAGTTTTTTTACTCGGATGAAAATTTGAATGTTATATGCTCATCCTATATTTATTTGTCATGTGTTGCTGTAAACATTATTTCCTCAGCAACAAAAGAACCTTCACATGCTTGTTCTATCTAATGAAGGCGTCTGAATTTGTTGAAGCGATTTCAAACCAATTATCAAAGTGACCACCATGGAAATAATGTTGAAAAAATATTAGTGCCTGCTTCTCAGCCATTTGTGCTCAAACTTTAGTGTAATGCTCTTAAATTCTTTCAAAATTCATCTTCTCTGTAAATGCAAGACTGAGGAGGTTGAAATACGGGATGGATGTTTCTCCTCGTTATGGCATCATGCTTTGATCCAATCACTGGGATTTTAACATGTTTCCCATTTATAGACCTTTGTATGAAAAAAATATATGGATTTTTGAAAATTGTGTGGAACTTGAGCTACTTTTGCTACTTGTTCCCTATTTGTTACATTTTTGTTTCCAGTATTTCATCAGAAAATATAGGAATAGCAATATAGTTGCTAATCGACTGTCTTTAACACTTCTAAATGTTAGAGGTCGGCGGGGTAGCCTAGTGGTTCAAGTGTTCGCCTGTCACCCGAAGACCCGGGGTCTGATTCCCAACATGTGAAGCCCATTTCTCATGTTTCCCACCTTTATATTGTTGGAATATTGTTGGAATATTGCTAAAAGTGGTGTAAAACTAAACTCACTCACTCACTCTAATTGTTAACTACATATTCAGGTGAGCTACAGTACCCTCTACTTTTACATATTACATGACCTACGTCACTGCCTTACATTTAATGACAGTTTCCAGTATGTCTCCTTGTCTCCTTGTCTCTAGGTATATTAAGCATACTGATATAAAATCAAAAGTCACTGATCTTATGCTCCACAGATGATAACCATCGTGTATATCCTATAATTAATAAATAAATTTAACACTTTAGGGACAGATTTCATCATCAACCCAGCTGTATGTTAAAGCATTTACTGAACACATTTCCGATGTATATTTTCTATATACTGTACAGTAGGTTATAGCAACATGATGACAGGTTGCTAGGTGTATTACAATGTTATCAGATGGGAGGGAGGTAAATACAGAGTATATAAGCATATCTTGTCTGTAGTACGGCAAACACTGTTCCCAGAACGGGGAGGCGATATCTCCACATTATAACAACATTGAGGCAGACTGGTTTCTTCAAGGGAAGCCATGTTGGTAAGCTGAATACATCTCAGTGAATACTGATAGCTCTTCTGATGAGGCGGAGGAGGTATAAAAGAGATATACTGTTGTTTCTAATCAGACAAGAAGAGATAACTCCAGGGGTATTCTTTCAATCCAAGGAGATATGAAACATTACAACCCTACAATGGCTGCATACAAGTCACAACCACCTGAGTTGGCATGAGTTAAACACTAGTTATTTAGAAGTCATTTAACTTAGTAGGGTTTAAGACTCTTTGAAGTACTTGTACACTGCACTTGTTATTTTTTATTGTGGTTTTTAAATGCTTGTTCTTTTAAGGTCTTTAGAAATGTTGGGATTTTAGAACTTATTATTTTGGTGTCATTTTAAATGGAAGGATTTAACAACTTGTAATTTTGAAGTCAGTTTAAGTGGAGGGATTTAAGTGGATGTTTATTAAGTCATTTAACATGGTGGTTTTTAACAACTTGTTACTTTAGTCATCTTATTTAATAGAGCTTATAATGCATATTTGTTGGGTCACTATATGGCTGGAATAATGCTGATGTGAAGTAAAGCCCAACTCAGCTAAAGTCATTTTACTTCGCTGGTTTAAATAAAAAAAAAATATTTTTAGCCCATTTTAATTAAGTTGTTTTACATATTTATCAAATATTTTCATTGAGAAGAAAACCAACAAATGACAATATAGTAGATATGTTTCTGATAATTATGTTATAATCGGAATGTGACATCTTCACCCTACTGATTGAGACAGGATTAGTTATTTAGAATTATGGATTATGTTGATTGGCAGCATGGCACCTGTGTTTGCATGTTTCACTGGGAACAATGTGCATTACAACTGGTTTCCGAAACCCATGCTTGTCACAAGAGGCAACTATAGGGATCAGCCAATTGCAACTTAACCCTTTCTGTAAGGCCATTTGTATGTGAACATTGTCACTGATTGTTTGAATTTAGACCTGTTGCTCATTTGCTACTCATTTGTTTCCATTGACGATGATTTTATCCCTGCTTGTAACCTGATTTGCTGGAATAAATTGAAAAAACAAAAAACAAAAAAACAATTGTGGGGATTGGACGGTCAATTTTGTTGACTTGGTTGATGCATGTCATCGTATCCTGATTGTGTAGATCAGTGCTCATGATGTCAATCAATGGATTGTGATTATTGGCGTAGCCTAGTGGTTAAAGTGTTCGCTCATCCCGTAGAAGACCCATGTTTGATTCCCCACATGGGTACCATGTGTGAAGCCCATTTCCGGTGTCCCCCGCCATGATATATTGCTCAAAGCATCATAATACTAAGCTCACCCGCTCACACTTGTGACTATGAAAGCAATATAGTTACATGTTTCTATACAGGCCACTGCTATATCGCTGGTACTCCACAACATATGTCCAGTGTCACAATACTTTCACCTTACAAATATACACTATTCTAAAGCAGTTGAAGAACACCTAATTTCTTCATGTGACTACTGTTAATTTGCCACAATATGAAAAAAATCAGTGTTCTTTGGATTAATTATAGCAAAGACCATATACCAATATGGTATCTGATTATAGCCAAATAAAAAAGCGATGCTCTTATGTTATTTATGGTCAAAGTCTGCATGTTCTTCAATTTCCTGAGGTCGTAGAGATATAAAAACAAATTTAAAATGTCAACCAATGCCAATTCTCTCACTAAGTATGCTCATTTATAACATTTGAAGCAAATGTTTGAATAATGATTCAAATGCTGCATTAAAACCTGTGCAGGACTACAGGGCACCTACTACTCTTTCAGAAAACTAGAGAGTGCCTCAGTGCCATGCTGTTTAAATGTTTTTTGTAACAGGCAGTTGACAGGTGATGGGGAGTGTGTCCTCCGCCTCCTTGTGCCCCATCAGCAGCAATCACCAGCCTGTCTGCTGGTACTGCCATTACACCTTATGTTAAAATCAATACAACACAAGTTTACATTACATTGGAACCAAAGGCAGGCCTCGGCTGGTGTAACTCCAGCTCCATGTACACACAACTACATCGACAGCAGCTTTCCACCTTCATGTAGGCTTTACTGCCATTATTTACCTTCAGAGGCAAGTTCAGGTTTCATTTTGTTTCCTATAGATCCTGTGATCTTAGAATATTGGTAATTTTGGTGCCATGTTTCAGAGGCACGTTCAGGTTTCATTTTGTTTCCTGTAGATACTGTGATCTTAGAATATTGGTCGTTTTGGTGCCATGTTTATGATCTGTTTGATGTAAAGCAAGATGTAATTGTTAATACACACTTCACTCTGCTGCAGCCTCTCGACAGCAGGCCTCAGTGGAAGTTGTTTTTGTGGCTTGTCTGCCTCAGCCTGCTGATGTCTTGTGACACGATGTTTCAAAAACTTCTAAATATGGTTTTGTTCAAAATCTGGAATGACATTTCTTTTGAATATGATAATATGATGTTTGTTTTTCTTATTTCTCTTTGTTTTCCTTTTCTTTTGTGGGGGGTTGTTTTTCCTGGGATCAGATGACCGGGTAAATTCAAAATGTCAAACTCAGGAAAGGATCAGTCCGGAAAATCTGCTGAGACAGATTCCATAAAGAATGATTAGAAAATAGTGTTGAAACTTTGCTGAATCTCTGTACACTAGTGATGATATCATCAGAGGTTTGTGAAATGTGTCAGTAGATATCACACACAAATGTTGCAATAAGTAAGAGGGTCAGTCACCCAGTGGTTAAAGTGTTCACTCATCACGCTGAAGGCCCGGGGTTGATTCCCCACATGGGTAAAATGTGTGAAGCCCATTTCTGGTGTTCATTGTCATGATATTGCTGGAGTATTTCTACAAATGGCATAAAAGTATACTCACCTACTCCAGTGACATGTCATTCTTTGTAAACTTCATCTGAATGCCTACCATACAGTTTCATTTTTTCAGAACAGTGAATCTTGATTGAAAAGCAAATCATGTAAATGCCAGATTGAATTTCCACATTAAGCTTATATAGTATGATAAATGAAATCCTTAACCCACTTAATGTACCGGGGTGGTGGGGTAGTCAAGTGGTTAAAGCATTTGCCCACCAGGCCAACCACCCAGGTTCAATTTCCCATATGAATGCAATGTATGAAACCTATTTCTGGGGTCCCCGCTGTGATATGGTTGGATTATTGCTAAGAGTGGTGTAATAACACACTCACTCACTCACTCACTTACTCACTCTGTGTTTGGGCTTTCAGTCATAGATGCATCCTGATTTATTAGCATATCACCTGCGCTCAATGGAGTCATGGCTAAATATTTCTCTAAGACTCCGGGAAGTTTATGTTCGTGATATATTAGTCATCACTTTAGAGTATCAAGTGTCATCATGTGATACATATCTGCAATAACAACCTGGATAGGAAAATCTGAAAAATGACGCTAACCAATTTTTTTCGATGATTGTTCATTGCTATTGAAGCAATCATCAATTGTGAGATTTCAACCAATTCCCAACACTATCACTCACTTACTCACTCACTCATTAATTTTCCCAATGTACAGTCATCCCAGTAACAGGTATTGAAATATTTAGATATTCATTATGGAACATTGAGATCATTTATTTTACTGCCCGTTATGATTGATACCCTTTCAGCAGCTTAGAAATTGACTGTCAGAGTAATAGATTGACGAAGACCATTCAACCAATCAGCCTGAAGGTCCACTCCATACAACCATACTTCCATTACAGTGCTGGTCCGCAGGGAGATTACATGGTGCCATAAACCATGCTATACGTAATATACAGCCTAAGTGTTATGTTGTTATTGTTATAGGAAATTACACTACATCCAGGGTTGGTCGATTAGTGATTGTGTTGCTGATGGCTCTGATAAGGGAGAGATAGTTTGGGACAGAAAATCTGGGTACCGACTGAACAACTCAAACTTATCTAGAAACTTAATCAGGGAGAATCTCTGATTTGCTCCAATGATCATAAGAGCCTTGTTTTCCAAGGGGAGGCAACTTCGCACAGTGAAACGGGGCTGACTTCAATGACCAGTCCATCTATATCCCTCATGTCTAACAAGTATTATCTTTGTGAATGACACATCATCTTGTCACTCCAAACACCAGGTTTGATTCCCCATGCCACCACAATATACAAAGAGCGAAGTCTTGTGGTGCCGGGCTGTGATTTGACTGAAATATTTCTGAAAGCATGTGATTAGTTGCATGACTTGTTGTGTTAGATCACTGTGTTCGATCACATATTCGAGTCTGGTCCAGACAATCCAGTTATCAACATCATGAGCATCGATCTGCACAACTGGGATACGATGACATGTGTCAGCCAAGTCAGCGAGTCTGACCATCCGATCCCATTAGTCGCCTCTTACAACAAGCATGGGTTACTGAAGATCAGTTCTAACCCGGGTCATCATGAGTTCAGTATTTATGAATAATGAATATTATAGACAAATGTAACTATGGAGGCCGATGTACAGTGGGTACCAATACCCTGATCAGGTCAAGTCATGTAATAGAAGGTCAGTGCGCAGAAAGTAAATGCAATCATTTTCAGGTTCAATATGAAGGGATGGGAAACAGTTCTAAACTTTGATGTAAAACTTAATTATTTATGATATAAGAATACATCAATTATTGTCATCTTCAGAACACATAAATCATGGCATCATTGCATAAATATCATCAAAACAAAATCGTGTACAACACAAAACGCATCAGTGAAGGTTTTTAAAGTTGCATTTTTCTAGCATTTCATCTTGTTTTAAATACAATGTTCATTCTTAAAATACAATTATAACACATTATCAAACATTAACATACAACCAGAATGGACTTTACATGGAAATTACAGTCAATTCTTTACAACAGGGGACCCCAAAGATGGATTACTAACTTTGCATTAATTGGTTAGATGAATTAAAATCATTTTCCTTGACAAGATAATCACCAGTCTCAAGACAGATATTGAGAAAGTGGAATTATCCCCCACTCACATCTTTCAGTGATAAAATCATTGTTAACAAGCGCTGCAAATTTCAAATCAATATTTTCATTTGCTTTTTTAACCAATAGTGCCATCAAATTGCTTTAATGCTGTTTTGCTTAATAATTCTGTAAACAAAAGTGACACATGATTTAATAAGTATAAACTCATACTGAAAGGTCCCACTTAGGGCTATTGAACATAATAGGCAACTGTTATTCTACGTCCTAAAAAGACTTTATGTTTTTTTACATAGATCTTAATTATTTTTGATATGGCCAGAGACTGAAAGTACCATATCTGAAGGTCCTTTGGAGTTTGTTTAATATGTTTCTTTTTCTAACAGACGTGTAGACAAATGCTTAGTTTCTGAAAATATATGTTTTTAAGAAAAACAAACAACCCAATTTAAATTGAAAAGGAGCTTCAGTGAGATAGACGATTCAGGACATGAGCCAGAGGAAAGTTTAGATTTGCTTCAATTAGAGTTTTTGTTGTGTAAAAATGGCAGTGTGGAAGTGAAAATAATGTGGTTCAGAGGCTATGAGACAGACTATATGAAGTGCTATGCTTGAAGAGCAGAATCATTTCCTAACAAGATTATAATTATGACAGAACCAGACATTTAAAATATTCTCCTGAATGTGATGGCTGTCAAAATCGGCCATGTTGTCCTATGTTTTAACTTGGGTCATGCATTGTTTGACCAGAATAAATAAACCTTTTAAAGTGCTAACGTGTATGCTTGCAATAACAGTCTACCACTTATTCTACAAAAAAATAATCACTTCTGACACCTTTTGTGTCAAATCCAGCACTTTACTGATAATACTATTTATTTTGATCATGTTTTGCTTTGTAGGAACCTGATATTTTCTCCCAATAAACATTGATGTGCACAGTGTTCAATCATAATGCACACCAGGCATTTCTACAGTGTTTACCATCTTTGTGTTTTGGCCAATGGTAACTGCTTGAGACGTGTGACTGATAAGTTATAGCAAGGCATTCATCTTCACATTTGAAATCAACAGTTTATTCTTTGGCTTATTTTCAAGTGGTGTATGTCTGCAAATATCTTCCTGGATCAGGACCCTCAAGTGGGAGATTTCCACATGCTGTGCCGCTCTGTAAAGCAAGGAAAAGGGAAAACTTTGGACAGAAAAGGGTCCAGTATGAAACGGCATTAACGGGTGACTTTGTCTCCTGGCAAGTTTTCAACTGGTTCCTGGTTATTTTCAAATACCTTGAAAGCATCTGCGATAATATTACTATATGGTATTTCACAAAAGAGGATTTTTTACCCAAAAAAACTGAGTGATTGTATCAAAGGGATGATAGGAGAGAGGTATGTGATAACGTGAAGCAGACGTTTGTTTGATATAGTCTGCAATGTTGGCATGTTTGAGGCATTGAATTTGGTTTCCTGATATTTTTGGCAATGCAAACATTTCTTGAGTCCTGACAGCTGTTAGAGTTGAACATAGATGTTTTAAAATCAAAGAATTCGAGATTACTGACTGAGTTCTGATTTCAAAGTATGCTTTGATATTTTTGTCTTTTAAGAATTGACGTCTGCTGATGTGGGTTATTCAATGACTGTTACAGGCAGACAGATAGTAGAGATGAAACTCTATAGTAATCATTTCTTCAAAATGAAATGTACACAGTGCTTGGAATGTCTTCGAATTAATGAAAGGAAAATTCATGATAGGGTACATTCTCTTCCATTCATATCTTCACCTGACTGTGGGCAAAGCTCATAATCCCTTGGCAATGACTACAATGAACAGGAAGCTGATCTCATGGTCCTTTGTGGATGTTTATGACCTACGTACATCTTGGAGCCTCTAGGGTCAAGGCCACTCCCAATACCCATGTGTAATTATTAAGATGTGACTGTAATATGTGGTATATGTAATATCTTCCCCCACCCTCTTCAAATTAAAAAGAAATACTTTAAAAAACTGAATATGTAAATATAATCCTTGTTCAGTAGTCCTATTGTATCCTCCAAATAACAGCACACCATGTTCCCTGAGTTCAAGTGTTTCATCATGTGGGTGTGTCATGTAGACTGGCCACTCACTCACTCACTCACTCTGTGTTTGGGCTTTCAGTCATAGATGCATCCTCATCTATTGGCATATCACCTGCGCTCATCTGAAAGTAAACAGGTTGTGACTTTCTGCTAATGACTAAGGTTTTGCCACAACTCACTCATTTGGTAATTAAGGGGATCATTGAAGTTAATTCAATAGTATTTAAGTTTGTTGACCCATGAAATCATTTATGTTTGGGACCAGGACCTTGTGACTTTCATGCTTAATATTGAATTCAAACAAACACAAAGAAACAGCACCTTCCATGATCAGTAGCAACATGGCTCCCGGATGACTCCAAACAGCAAGTGACTTCTATCACAGGGGGGCAATGCTCAAGTAGATATATCCCCGAGAACAGAGGCGTCTATTTTAGCACCTTTATGTTCCTTTCATGTCGAAGGAACAATTCATGTTTCTCTGCTGCCTGAGAAACGTTGAAGTCACCCAGATTCTCTCTCCATCCTGAACAGAGTAGTGATATGCCTACTTGCTTACTGAAGTCATTACTCTCACTGAGGCAAACATGTCATAGTACATCTGTCTGACAGCTTCCTACAAAACTTATCACAGACCATGTACTGCAGTACTTTGTCCATTTACCAAGTGAGTTTAACCCTGCTAGGAACTGGAACAGATTCAGTTATTTCACATGCACCTTAATGGATACAGACATTTACCATTATGGTGAAACCCATCTGATAGGGGAGAGATGATTTGGAACAGAGGACCCAGGTACCTACCAACCTACCATTTCTAGAAACTGAATCAGGGAGAAACTCAGGTTCACAAGCATGATCATAGGCTCCTTGCTTGCCAAGGGGAGGCAACTCTGCACAGTGAAACAGGGCTGACTTCAATGACCAGTCCATCTATATCCCTCATGCCTAACAAGTATTAGCTTTGTGAATGAAACATCATCTTGTCACTCCAAACACCAGGTTTGATTCCCCATGCGACCACAATATGCAAATAGCGAAGTCTTACGGTGCCGGGCTGTGATTTGACTGAAATATTTCTGAAAGCAGCAAGACAATGTTAAGTCACCTTGTATGTTGAATCAGTTTGACTGTTTGTGAAATATAGATTCAGAATGTATAGGAAGGACAATAATGTATTTCATTTCATGTTGACTCCATTTTGAAAATTGCAGCTGATTAGCAATCAGCATGTCTGCCTATGCAGATCATTGTACTGGAGATGTTGCCTTTTGATGATTTGGGATATCTTTTCTAATCTTTTTACTGTAAGTGTTTTCATGACAGCAAGTTGAACTTAAATAGCAAATGAGGATGGTGCTGGCTTTCGTAGCAGAACTCTGAAACCATTAATAATTCAAGATGGAACTGTCTGTACAGAACAGTTTGGTGGTGAACCAGAATTGGCATGGGTTTTTATGAACCAAAAATTCTAGTTCCCTGAAGACGACTTCGATTTATACAAAAAATGAGGATACANCTTCAGAACACATAAATCATGGCATCATTGCATAAATATCATCAAAACAAAATCGTGTACAACACAAAACGCATCAGTGAAGGTTTTTAAAGTTGCATTTTTCTAGCATTTCATCTTGTTTTAAATACAATGTTCATTCTTAAAATACAATTATAACACATTATCAAACATTAACATACAACCAGAATGGACTTTACATGGAAATTACAGTCAATTCTTTACAACAGGGGACCCCAAAGATGGATTACTAACTTTGCATTAATTGGTTAGATGAATTAAAATCATTTTCCTTGACAAGATAATCACCAGTCTCAAGACAGATATTGAGAAAGTGGAATTATCCCCCACTCACATCTTTCAGTGATAAAATCATTGTTAACAAGCGCTGCAAATTTCAAATCAATATTTTCATTTGCTTTTTTAACCAATAGTGCCATCAAATTGCTTTAATGCTGTTTTGCTTAATAATTCTGTAAACAAAAGTGACACATGATTTAATAAGTATAAACTCATACTGAAAGGTCCCACTTAGGGCTATTGAACATAATAGGCAACTGTTATTCTACGTCCTAAAAAGACTTTATGTTTTTTTACATAGATCTTAATTATTTTTGATATGGCCAGAGACTGAAAGTACCATATCTGAAGGTCCTTTGGAGTTTGTTTAATATGTTTCTTTTTCTAACAGACGTGTAGACAAATGCTTAGTTTCTGAAAATATATGTTTTTAAGAAAAACAAACAACCCAATTTAAATTGAAAAGGAGCTTCAGTGAGATAGACGATTCAGGACATGAGCCAGAGGAAAGTTTAGATTTGCTTCAATTAGAGTTTTTGTTGTGTAAAAATGGCAGTGTGGAAGTGAAAATAATGTGGTTCAGAGGCTATGAGACAGACTATATGAAGTGCTATGCTTGAAGAGCAGAATCATTTCCTAACAAGATTATAATTATGACAGAACCAGACATTTAAAATATTCTCCTGAATGTGATGGCTGTCAAAATCGGCCATGTTGTCCTATGTTTTAACTTGGGTCATGCATTGTTTGACCAGAATAAATAAACCTTTTAAAGTGCTAACGTGTATGCTTGCAATAACAGTCTACCACTTATTCTACAAAAAAATAATCACTTCTGACACCTTTTGTGTCAAATCCAGCACTTTACTGATAATACTATTTATTTTGATCATGTTTTGCTTTGTAGGAACCTGATATTTTCTCCCAATAAACATTGATGTGCACAGTGTTCAATCATAATGCACACCAGGCATTTCTACAGTGTTTACCATCTTTGTGTTTTGGCCAATGGTAACTGCTTGAGACGTGTGACTGATAAGTTATAGCAAGGCATTCATCTTCACATTTGAAATCAACAGTTTATTCTTTGGCTTATTTTCAAGTGGTGTATGTCTGCAAATATCTTCCTGGATCAGGACCCTCAAGTGGGAGATTTCCACATGCTGTGCCGCTCTGTAAAGCAAGGAAAAGGGAAAACTTTGGACAGAAAAGGGTCCAGTATGAAACGGCATTAACGGGTGACTTTGTCTCCTGGCAAGTTTTCAACTGGTTCCTGGTTATTTTCAAATACCTTGAAAGCATCTGCGATAATATTACTATATGGTATTTCACAAAAGAGGATTTTTTACCCAAAAAAACTGAGTGATTGTATCAAAGGGATGATAGGAGAGAGGTATGTGATAACGTGAAGCAGACGTTTGTTTGATATAGTCTGCAATGTTGGCATGTTTGAGGCATTGAATTTGGTTTCCTGATATTTTTGGCAATGCAAACATTTCTTGAGTCCTGACAGCTGTTAGAGTTGAACATAGATGTTTTAAAATCAAAGAATTCGAGATTACTGACTGAGTTCTGATTTCAAAGTATGCTTTGATATTTTTGTCTTTTAAGAATTGACGTCTGCTGATGTGGGTTATTCAATGACTGTTACAGGCAGACAGATAGTAGAGATGAAACTCTATAGTAATCATTTCTTCAAAATGAAATGTACACAGTGCTTGGAATGTCTTCGAATTAATGAAAGGAAAATTCATGATAGGGTACATTCTCTTCCATTCATATCTTCACCTGACTGTGGGCAAAGCTCATAATCCCTTGGCAATGACTACAATGAACAGGAAGCTGATCTCATGGTCCTTTGTGGATGTTTATGACCTACGTACATCTTGGAGCCTCTAGGGTCAAGGCCACTCCCAATACCCATGTGTAATTATTAAGATGTGACTGTAATATGTGGTATATGTAATATCTTCCCCCACCCTCTTCAAATTAAAAAGAAATACTTTAAAAAACTGAATATGTAAATATAATCCTTGTTCAGTAGTCCTATTGTATCCTCCAAATAACAGCACACCATGTTCCCTGAGTTCAAGTGTTTCATCATGTGGGTGTGTCATGTAGACTGGCCACTCACTCACTCACTCACTCTGTGTTTGGGCTTTCAGTCATAGATGCATCCTCATCTATTGGCATATCACCTGCGCTCATCTGAAAGTAAACAGGTTGTGACTTTCTGCTAATGACTAAGGTTTTGCCACAACTCACTCATTTGGTAATTAAGGGGATCATTGAAGTTAATTCAATAGTATTTAAGTTTGTTGACCCATGAAATCATTTATGTTTGGGACCAGGACCTTGTGACTTTCATGCTTAATATTGAATTCAAACAAACACAAAGAAACAGCACCTTCCATGATCAGTAGCAACATGGCTCCCGGATGACTCCAAACAGCAAGTGACTTCTATCACAGGGGGGCAATGCTCAAGTAGATATATCCCCGAGAACAGAGGCGTCTATTTTAGCACCTTTATGTTCCTTTCATGTCGAAGGAACAATTCATGTTTCTCTGCTGCCTGAGAAACGTTGAAGTCACCCAGATTCTCTCTCCATCCTGAACAGAGTAGTGATATGCCTACTTGCTTACTGAAGTCATTACTCTCACTGAGGCAAACATGTCATAGTACATCTGTCTGACAGCTTCCTACAAAACTTATCACAGACCATGTACTGCAGTACTTTGTCCATTTACCAAGTGAGTTTAACCCTGCTAGGAACTGGAACAGATTCAGTTATTTCACATGCACCTTAATGGATACAGACATTTACCATTATGGTGAAACCCATCTGATAGGGGAGAGATGATTTGGAACAGAGGACCCAGGTACCTACCAACCTACCATTTCTAGAAACTGAATCAGGGAGAAACTCAGGTTCACAAGCATGATCATAGGCTCCTTGCTTGCCAAGGGGAGGCAACTCTGCACAGTGAAACAGGGCTGACTTCAATGACCAGTCCATCTATATCCCTCATGCCTAACAAGTATTAGCTTTGTGAATGAAACATCATCTTGTCACTCCAAACACCAGGTTTGATTCCCCATGCGACCACAATATGCAAATAGCGAAGTCTTACGGTGCCGGGCTGTGATTTGACTGAAATATTTCTGAAAGCAGCAAGACAATGTTAAGTCACCTTGTATGTTGAATCAGTTTGACTGTTTGTGAAATATAGATTCAGAATGTATAGGAAGGACAATAATGTATTTCATTTCATGTTGACTCCATTTTGAAAATTGCAGCTGATTAGCAATCAGCATGTCTGCCTATGCAGATCATTGTACTGGAGATGTTGCCTTTTGATGATTTGGGATATCTTTTCTAATCTTTTTACTGTAAGTGTTTTCATGACAGCAAGTTGAACTTAAATAGCAAATGAGGATGGTGCTGGCTTTCGTAGCAGAACTCTGAAACCATTAATAATTCAAGATGGAACTGTCTGTACAGAACAGTTTGGTGGTGAACCAGAATTGGCATGGGTTTTTATGAACCAAAAATTCTAGTTCCCTGAAGACGACTTCGATTTATACAAAAAATGAGGATACATGTACATGTTTTCAGAATACAATTCAGAAACCATTTAAATTTCAAGATGGTACTGTCTATACAGGTCAATCTAGTGGTAAAGTGGTGACCTGTCATGATATCTTGTTTTTAAAGACACTAAACAGAATTATTTTTTTCTTCATTGAACTGAAGGTATCCAAGGGCAATGAGTCAACTGTGGGGTCAGCAAACTCCACCTCTGGACCACTGTGGCAGGTCAGGGGGATATGTCATCTTCTGATGATATTTGGGTTTGTTATTATGTACAAGACACAGAACTGAATGGAATATCATAGTTTGCTGTTGAATTGTAATCTGTTATTGAGTGAGTGAGTATGGTTTTACGTTGTTTTTAGCAATATTCCAGCAATATCATGGCAGGGGAACACTAGACAGGGGCTTTACACATTGTACCCATGTGGGGAATCAAACCCGGGCATTCAGCGTGATGAGCGGACACTTTAACCATTAGGCTAAAACACCACCCCACCCACCCACCCTGTAATCAGTTAAAATGATATATAAATTTATATGTAGATACTAATTTTGAAAATAAAACAGTCTTTGGGTGTTCCTGTACCCTGGAGATTTAAGTAGACTATAACAGGTACTTGTTCCAAAGAGAGACGTGATCCCTACTATAAACCAACCACAACACGAGGAAGAGGGCAGGTACAATCAGACTCAGTGTTTATATGGAAACCACTTGCGAGAATCTGCAGCCAATCTTGAAGGATTCCCTGACCTTTACCGAGATACAGACAGGTACATTGGGCGCACATCAGTGAGGCGGCCATCTTGCAGCTAGATTGGCATGTTTGGAAACAGTCCCTCACCTTCTTGTCAGCTTTCATGTTGTGGGGATGAAGTGTAAGACGGCATTACTTCAGTATGGGCTGGTGGATGGGGAAGGGCAGACACTGTCCAGAGAACTGTACACATTACTGATGGGTAATCAGGTACGGCGGTTGTCCACATGTGCAGAGTGAGGGGGTTTGCTGATAATGCTGTAGATGTTTTCACCAAGTCTTTGTGGTCTGTTTGATGTGGGAGGAATGCCTGAAACAACAGACCGGCAGGAGTTGCATACCACGCCTAATATTATACATGACAGCAAGGCAAAGGGGGACTAATAGTAGCATAAATGGATCCATGACAATGGCTGGTAGATCCATAGTATTAATGTCAAGTGGCTCCTTGGTAGCGTGACTGGCACCATGGCAAATGGAGCATGAATAGCTCTATCTTTCTTGTCAGTGTCTGTCCAATCTCCAAGATCTCAAAGATACTTGGAGATTTTGCTTTTTAGGGTTGCTACATGTATGTTTCAGTCAGGGGACTGCCATTTGCTTTCTTATATTTGTCCCAGATCATGATTGCAGAACAGATCTAATCATTACCCCTGTTTGGTAGTAGTGTAGGTCCCCATGCTTCCTGTCAGGGTTTGCAGGAAAGTCCCTGGACATGATACAAAGTCCATTAGGGGACAGTGAATCCAATGGCTGCCAAGGTAGCTCACCAAACTGCCACAGTGACAAGCAATGACAAATTTACAAACTGACACCCCTGGTATACTTGGACCAACCCAGATAGCATTTGTAGCCTGATTGCATTGCACATGGCTGGTTGTTTAAGTGTGGAATAACATTCCTTCGGTTTTATGACATAATAACCAAATCATGCACACATGCCAGGTAGTTAGCCAGAAAACAACCTGAAGATCAATGGAAATAGTTGCCTGTGTTGTGTAAGAGTCAAATAATTGTCGAGGATGTAGTTATCATGTGTTGTTCTGCCAACCACGCCACCACAGCTCATTCTGTTTCTGTCAAGGCCTAACTTTGGTCATTACAGATCTGAATGATCAGGACTAATCTGTTCACATCCAACTCATCCAATTAGCCCTTCATCCCTTCATCCCATTACAATCACACCCATCATCCCATGATCCAACATTCCAGCATCCCATCACTTCATTGCCCATCATCCTTCATCCCAACATCCCATCATCTCATCACCAAACATCCCATCACATCATCACCCCATCACACCAACATCCCATCACCAAACATCACATTACCCCATCCCCAATCACCCCATCCTCAAACATCCCAACATCCCATCACCCCATCTTCAAACATCCCAACATCCCATCACTCCATCTTCAAACATCCCAACATCCCATCACCCCATCTTCAAACATCCCAACATTCCATCACCCCATCTCCAAACATCCCAACATCCCATCACCCCGTCTTCAAACATCCCAACATCCCCTCATCAAACATCCCATGAACCCATCACTATCATCCCATCGCCCCATCACCCCATAACCACCTTCCTTCCCATTCAAACACATGCCCACCATCAACGTTGCATGGAATAAATAAGTAAAGCTAAAACGGCAGCAATTTAGAAATGTGTGACCTTCGGGGTCATTCATGTGTAAGATAAGCAATCAACTGCTGAAAACAGGCGATACAAAATTTATTAGCCTGCATTTAGTGAGCAATATCACTGTTATGTCCTGGCTGACTGCAGGGTGTAATCTGACTTGGAACAAACAAATCTGGCCAGTTATGTGAGCATCAGTCCACCATGTTGTGGCATCAAGAAACAAAACAGCGGGGGTACACCTTGTCTTGTACTTCCCAGGATGCCACCTGTCCTGATACATGCATACCTTGAAATGACTGTAATCTATTATTTCCACCAGCTTCGTTTCCATTAGTGTTTAAAACTACCAAAATTCCAAGCCAGACAGCCGGACTGGTAACTTTAAAAAAATACCTGTCCGGATACAAAGTTGCTTTTCTGTTTTTCAACAATAAAAAACGAAACAGGTTTCTGAATACATTATTGCATGTATTGTAACGTTAAGGCTAAGGTACATGGCCTGGTTTAGAAACTAGAAATCTGTTGCATTTTCTGCCTCACAATGAAGATCAGAGAAATATCTACCAGACAACTAGCAGGCTACTTTTGAAATTTGATAAAAATTGACCTTTCCAGACGGTCGGGCAGGCGGGAATTTTAAACGCTGGTTCCATAGCTGAACAGGTCCCAAGTGCCCATAGCTGTCTCCTTGTGGAGATTCCAGCACAGAGGAGGCCCTAATATCAATGCTCCAATGACAGGGCAGGTCCCCAGTACTAATGCTTGACTTGCTATAGAGATTCCAGGGAAGAAGAGGTCCCAAGTCACATTGCTTGGATTGCCAGAAAAAGCCGAACAGGCCCCTAGTACAGTTGCTTAGCTTGCCATGAAAAGCAGATCAGTCCTCAGAGCCATTGCTTGGATTGCAATTGAAAGCAGAACAAGGCCCCAGTA
>VKKT01000690.1:254096-266433 GCA_008038995.1 Haliotis laevigata
CCGGGTCTTCGGCGTGACGAGCCAACGCTTTAACCACTAGGCTACCCCACCGCCCCCCCACTCCAAAAAGATACAGTGGGTACAGTACCTACATGAGCTAATTCTTATCTGGAGCTCTGCCTTATGTATTATCTGGGATTCTCTTCTATGGGAATTACACCTAATTTCAATGTACATAATAGTTATTGTGTGTTAATGGCTTGTTTTAAATTTTGTCACTTATAATTCTCCTGAATGAAAGTTTGACACACAAAAAAAAGAAACAGAAATTCAATGTGAATTTCAAAGGTTAATTCATGTACATTCATATTTTGTAAAAATTAGCAAGATTCTGTCACATAATACAAAACTGGGTTACCTGACTTACTTGATAAAGGTTTCCTCTTTGAAACCGAGTTTTACTGTACATGATAGTTTAATTACCTCAACAAACACTGTATTTTGAAAAACAGGGCTATCTTACTGATTAGACTGGAGTAATGGTACAGTCACTAATCAAAAGGTCTTTTCATCTAAATATACTCCTGCACCCAATTCATTCATACTGCTTTGTATTTTTAATTTCATGTTACAGAAACAAATTTAACACCTCATTAAATGTGGAAAAACAAGTGAACAGGTCTTTCAAAGATGGCCCTTGGTAAATATTTCTACAAAAGGGATATGTCACTTGTTTTTCTACAAAGGGATATATGCCAATCTTGACTCAAGTTATCCAATCCAACCTCCAATCAATGGTTACCAGCAAATATTTCTTCTCATACAATACAGCACAGAAATACAAAGATAACAACAATTCTGCCACAAATTAACTGCCTTTGAGGCATGTAAACATAGATAAACATTTATCTTTCGTCTGAAAAAGCTTGTTACTTCATTAACGAAAACTCGTTAACTTCAGGTAAAACAAACCATAGCTGTCATAGCATCTTGGTGCTAAAAGAAGACATCCCTAAATGTAAGAGTAAGCCTATTGTTATTGGCCTATGGAGCATGACTACATTGTTGTAAATCTATTAGCACCACAGACTGTGTCGGGTCTGTGACGAGGCAATCATCTGGGACACCTTCCATACAAATGTCAGCATCAAAGCATTTACTAAATTCTGCATGCTATTATCGAAATTCCAAGTGCTTTGTTTCAGTTTTTAAACTTAAAATACTATCCTGCTCTTGTAATTTCAACATATTATTCACAGTTTCTCTTCTAATACCTAATTTATTCTCACTATTTTTTGCATTCTTAACTTTTCCAATTTCTTTCTTTCTTTTATACTTTTATTTTTCATTTGTTCTTCCAAAACTCTCATCAGTTGGTTAGCTACACACCTATCACCTACAGACTTTGGGTACGGTGCATTATTCCTCGACTACAATTATTATTAGGTTTATTAAAACACACCTACCCTGTTGATGAAACAGGCTCATCATCATCATATAACTGTAAACAGTATGTAGAAAGAGATTATCAGTCAAGTGTGATTAGCAGAGCTCCAGATAAGATTTAGCTCATGTGGGTACTGTACCCATTGTATTTTTTTGGAGTGGGTGTTATGAATGTTGAGTGGGTATTTCATGTTCCGTTACCCACTGCTTTCAAATATGTGCTTATTTCAGTCATTTTACTCACCTAAGTATTATGTCATTGAGTAAGTTTACTAAGCAGGTATGTTCTGCTTTATGTCATACCTAATCACAACCAACTTAAATATAATGGAAATGATTTCATAGAAAATCACTCATCCTATACTGACAGTACAACACCTATCGTATACTAACAGTACAACTTGACAGCAATCGATGTCTTTTTCATTACGCAAGCGATTCTTATAAATATATTCTGTACGCATTTCTTTTAAACTTTTTGCATATCTAACATTTTAAATGCGTAATTGGTACGCAACAATTATATTTTCCGTGCGAAATTGGAAATTTTCTATGCATATTTTACCCAGATACGCAGCTTATCTAGGCCTCTGGTTTAGGTTCATAATATCATATTTAGGAACATGCCTTTATGTAAGGCTTTGACAAGATTTGTAATTTCTATTAATTAGATGATATTTACTTGGCATATGCAATGCCTTCATAAAAAATATCAATTACAAAGTAACAAAGGTTTAAGACATACTTTCTTTCACTGTTTGTTTGTTGTTTAAAGCCACACTCAACAATATTCCAGCTATATGGCAGTGGTCTTTCACTGAAGTAATTTTAGACATCACATTGAAATATATTTTCATGAGTAAAGCACACCATGTATTTCACAGTGCCACATGGTTTGCATACAATTTGTTCCGCCATGGGTGAGTGAGTGAGTGAGTTTAGTTTTACGCCACTTTTAGCAATATTCCAGCAATATCATGGTGGGGAACACCAGATATGGTCTTCACACATTGTACCCATGTGGGGAATCGAACCCAGGTCTTTGGCATTATGAGCGCATGCTTTAACCACTAGGCTACCCCACCGCCCTGTGCCATGGATGAAACCTCCAGGACTTTGGTTTAAACATATTTATTTCATGAAAAAGCAAATACAGAACTTTCATGAACTGGATTGGTCAACAAGCTCGAAAGAACTTATATGAAGACCGCTCCAATATACACAGGACTTTCACATCATGAAACCTGTAACAGTCGCACATCAAGAAACCACAGCGTCAAATTGTGTGTCCATGTGAGTTTTAAGATATTAAACCCCACACTCAGCAATAATCCAGCTATTTGGCAGCAGTTTGTAGCTAATCAAGACTTGACCTGACAATTCTGTGATTGATATTATTAGTGATCTAAATGGTGCTTAATTTCACTGTGCCCTTACAGTGAGACTCAATTTTACAATTAATGCTCACTATCATTCATTTAATGGAAAATTAATTTGACCACGTCAAACGATTCAAATATTGTTTTTCCACCCCTTCAGAGAATTATATGATGCAATCTTGATTTCAAAAACTTAACCCAGGTACAGCCATTTTAATTGCCAGTGAACATGACAGGAAATCTCATTTTGGATAACAAAGTTTCTGGGTTGGCAGAAGATAACATCTGTTAAACCATGTCACAGAAGAGAACCATAAGCATTTTACATCCAGTTGCTGTGAAAAATAAGAATTATTCACTTGATGATGGTACAGAAAACACTCACTATTATCAAACAAATTTTAAACTGAAGTCTGATAGGCCTAACATAAGTGATCCAAACCCCACGCACTATTCCTCCAAATTGGGGAACTAAAATATATGATTTGTGTGGCTCGAAATGAATGGATACATAACTGATATTCTGCAAAGTTGGCAGAAACTTTGGCCGTGCAGTCATCATTTTGTTATTGGGTCAAATGCTTTTCAAAACCAGTAACCTGGAACTACACATGGAAAGTGGTGAACATTTGCTTGCTCGTAGTGTTGAAATTGTATAAGAAATTAAATCTGAGGAATTGAGTATTGAGAATGGAATAATTAATCAATATAAGAGTGAGTAAGGTGTCACGCCGCTTTTAACAATATTCCACCAATATCGCGGCGGGGGACACCAGAAATGGGCTTCACACATTGTAGCCACATGGGGAATCGAACCTGGGTCTTCAGCGTGACAAGTGAATGCTTGAACCACTAAGCTGCCCCACCACCGCAATTAATATTAGAAAGAATCTGAAAGACTTGGAAATGATTTATGAAGTATTGGCATACTTGTTTTCACAAAGGCACACATAAATTATCTGTCCAGTGCCCTGTTATATTTCTATCCATGTTAGAACCCTTGCTGTAATGGTAGGGCTGTGTATTGGCAAATAAATTGTATTGCAATATGTTTCAATTCAGGTACCTGTATTGTGATATGTATTGCAATATATTGGGACCATAAGTTGTTGACAGTGAGTGACACTATTTGTGCATGTCAATCCCATTTTCTACACTAGAAGTCCCTAAACATATATGTTATGGTTCTGATAACAGCAATCTCAAAATTAGGTTTCATAGTCAGGGATTCTGTTTGTTTTTTAAACGATTTATAGTATTACAGTATGCTGTTTTGTCATTGAATAATGGAGGAAAACATTAGTTGGGAAAGAAAGTCTGTGTAGATTTTAATGTAAACCATAAAGATAATCACAAAAACTTCATATATGTTCTTTACCAAATACACCATTCTCACAAAAAATATTGCAGTACGTATCAATACCGTGCAGTCCTATGTAATGGTACTTTGAATATAAGCACTGAGTCTGACCATCCAATACTTTAGCCACAGCAGAGGAAGTTGAACTTGAGAAAAATGCTAACGCTGAATCCCCACATGTGTGAAATCTTTGGGAGACAGCATTATACAAAGGTTTCCTAGCAAGTAGTCATCACATTTATGTTTAGATAGTAAGAACATTGAGTGAATTTAGTTTTACGCCACTTTTAGTAATATTCCTGCAATATCATGGCTAGGGACACCAGAAATGGGCTTCACACATCGTACCCATCTTGGGACTCAGTCCTGGGTCTTGAGTGTGACAAGTGAACGCCTTAACCATAAGGCTACCCTACCGCCCCTAAGAACTTTGAATGGCATTAGAAGTTTGATATGAAACTGTTGACAACATAGTATTTTTTTCAACTCCTATATTCCGATTGTGGCAATATATCGGCTTAGATACATTCTGGGACAAAATTGGACGGAGGGTTACTGCAGGTAGACAGCCACTCACACTTGCACAATTGGAACAGAGATTGGTGTTTGGGTGGAACCACTTGCCTCAGGCATTCTTTCAGACTCTAGTGAACTCAATGAGGCGACGTTGCACGGCCTGTGTGCAAGCTCAAGGTGGCTACACGTGCTATTAAAGAGTCTGTCACCTTTCACGTTCAGAAGTATGTCCATTTGACGGACTCTGATCAATTTGAACTTATTGCAATTCAATGTCAACAGAAACTTTCAGCTGTTAAATTGACAGTTTTTTCTATAGAATAAAGCATTACACATAATTTTGGTTGTCTTATATTTAAAAAAATCGACAAAAAGCCAGACTTGCGTTTCTTTTACTGTTCAGTATATTATGTGGAAAACATTAGTTTTCTTATCAAGAGATCCATTCAGCAAAGTATTCTGAAAAGCACTAGAGTGAATACTAAATCTAAAAATATAGCCCGTATATAATTCATAAATATGTAGCCGAATAGATTTGGCAACATCACGTGTTAATGACACCAATGTTGGCATTAAATGTATGTACATAAAGCTCCGGTGTTCTTAATTTGTATCAATTGTAGCCTTCTTGTTCTGACTGAAATGTTCAGACATTCTTCAGTTACAATTACAGATTGTCGTCTGCTGTCGTTTCCCTTCATTATTGTCTTGCGTGTAATTAATCACAGATGGGAGTAGGGTTCTATTATGTGTAGTAATCAAAGTTTTAACAATAGAAAATGTTAAACATACAAGGTTTTACCTTAATACCGAGTTTCACAATGTCACAAACACGGTGCAACACTCTCTCATGATGTTCCGCGTACACATTTCTATGACGACGTCTTCTGTTGATTCTGTAAATGAATGTGCGAGAAGCAAATTATCTATAAAAAGGTAAATTAGCCAAATAAGAAGACCTGGCAATTTACGTTCCGACTTTTGTTACAATGATATAATCAAAACAAAAAAAATAAAATATTTGAGAACATCAAGATAAACAAGGGAGGCTATTCACACAAAATTAAGCTACTAGCATACCACTAGTAAATATCTATGCAATGACAGATGTTGTTCAAGTTTATAGTGTTCATTAGTTGTGATATTTTCTCGTATACTGAAACGTGTTAAACAATTTAAGAAACGTGATGTCGTGCAAATACTTTCGAACGTTAAAAGATATGGAGATACGTGTACGTGTGTGTGCGTGTCTGTGTTTGAGCGTGCGTGCGTGCGTGTGTGTTTGTGTAAGTCTCTAAATATACATGAGATTTGTACGCAATCAAGTATATAAGTTAATTTATACGTCACGAACAATTAAAAATTCGTGGCAAACAATTCATACGCGTTGAGGAACTCAGTAAACTATAGTAATCAATGTAATATCAGTAGTAACAGACTCAAGTGTGATAATGTACGTGCATTTGCTACAGGTGCGCCATTTACTGACTTGGTGAAAATCACATTAGGGACTTTTCTCAACTAACTGTATTTTTTAAACACCCGCGCATTCACGAAGTGAGGAGATTAACTTTTGATCAGCAATTTACATCTATTTTATCAAGTTTGACGGAGTGTTAATCCCATCTCTTCTCTAACATTCTTTACAACGATCAATAGTTTTGCCGCAAGTTCAATCTTAAGTACTTTACGACATCGAAACTTTAACCATCGGCGAAAAAGTCTAAACAAAGAGATGATCTCAGGCTTGCTAAGCAAAGATAAGAACGAAATAAACTGCATCACCTTTTTGCAGATTCCTTTATCTGTTCAAAACATGGCGGAAATCTCGTGTTTTAAGCCTTTGTATGTATCCATAAGCAGATTACCTGGCCCTCATATCTACATGGCGGCAACTTCAAAGAGCGCTTCTCTGATTTTATCTATCCACATACAAAGCCATAATCACCCATTTATTTACCCAGAGGAGTTAAGTGTCTATCCTGGTCAGCAGATGTTCGGTCATAGATGTTGGACAGAAGGACTGGGGTCAAGTTGAAATAAAACACGAACAGTGACCTGTGAAACGGACAATTGTGTAATTGCTATCCGATTGTCCTTTGACAATAGCTATGACGTGTTATGTGCTTATGAAATGTACATGTTTGATGAAGAGTGTTTCTCGGGAAACGCGTCCTTCAAAAGCACCGTAGAGGTCACTTAAGCTTGAAGAGATGATTGATCGTTGTGAGAATGAGGATATAAATACATAAATATATGTATATGTCACTGATTACTGTGTAAATACTTCAAGGTATGTGATGTACAGTTAATGTATAAAAAGTCCGTTAATACAAACACACACGCGCTCATACAGGTGAAATATAAAATGCGTAACATTTTGTATATATGCAAAAGGAGTCCCTCAACATCAAAATGGCCACAAACAAATTATATATTTACTTCGAAATTTGTCTTGGTTTCACGAGCACATTCTAAATACACCAGAGTCGAAAATCTTAAAGATGAACATTTCACAAACAAACAAAGTTATAAAGCATAATAAATGACATTATACACCACCCTGAAATGTACTTCCTACGCAAAGGAAGAAAGATGCAACAATTCACAATTAAAACTACTTGATCACAGATAAGACAGGTTTGCTCAAATCTGTGTAAACTTTCGATCAATTTGAGCAGTGCGTGTCTATATCACGACGAACAAGCAATCATTTCTTGTCTCGTTTTAGAAATCTGAGTAGTTGTTTCAAAGTCGCGACGCCGACACACGTGACGGTCGCGTGTCTGGTACATGCCTTGGAATGCAAATGAGTACAATTAAATGTACATCTGTTTTCCCAGACTGAATATACCCACTCTCCAGAAACGCCGAGAAACAGTGTTGACCTTACACATAGTTCTCCTCTGTTTGTTAGTTTAAGTATGACGATTGATACATCATTTGAAAATGAGAGAACAAAAGAAACAGATTTATTTCAAAATAAGCATTATCTTCAAATACAGAAAACAAAATGTACTTTTTACAGTTAATCTTTATAGCTTCACTACCAACGAATATTTTGTGTGAAGAATTATTTCCACTGTCTTGCAATGACTTCTTTGATGGGCATTTTAGAAGTTGAGTTGATGAAGAATAATGACAATTATTATGGATATACAACTTCTTTTATTCTGTGGAGGCGACTTTTCGACGATATAAGAACCTATGTCGAAAAGTCGCCTCCACAGAATACAAGAAGTTGTATATCCATAATAATTGTCTTTATTCTCCTTGTCTGGCAATGGGCTAATACATATGTGATAATGACTGTACTCTTCTGACTTATATTACTACCACTCATATCTCAATATTGTGTTACTAATGGCCAATACTGGCCGTTATCAGCCATCATAAAGCATGGTCACTTTGAGGTCAGCCTAACACTGCGACCATTGTGCGATGATCTGGAGTTGATAACGTTTCCGTCAAGATGATCTCATTATAATTTTTGACATAATAATTCCTGGTTCGTATCTGAGTTCGAGTCGTAAATGCAGTGGGACGTTTAGTATAAATCAACGAATCATTGTTTTGACACATGTAATCAACATGAGTAATAAAAAGGTCACTGCGTTGTGGCTCGTAGTGGGGCACACATCACGTCTTTTATTACTGCTATAAACATTTTGACGTCTCCATCACGTATCATTCGCGAATAGAACACTTTATATACTACAGGTGTTGTTTGTGTCTATTGTTGGTGTCTATTTCGTGAAAAACATCATTGATCTAAGCGTTGTTTTCGTCAAAAAATGCTTTTGTTCAACTTTCAGTAAACTGTATACCACACCATAAGATGAATTTGACAGTGGAAACACGAGTGGCAGTTTTGTGGCACAAACAACATGATTTAATTACAGTTTTACTCGGGGTAGCAAGATTATACGACATTACGTAACTAAAAACAATATATCTGTTAAGATCTGGTATTGTTGTTATCATATTTGATAGAAATTATTATGATTGCATGCATAGGTGGCGTTTTAAATTTCGTTAAAATAAAAATTACATCGTTTTGTTTTAAGTGTATAGGGAGCTGCGATTGAAATCCAATGCACTTCGATCCACTGACAATGGTTTAGAGTTTTAAGCATGGCCCTGTGTGGGGTCGAAATATACCCCATTTGAAATAGCATTTTGTTTAAGTCTTTCGTATATCTTCTTGCATAATTTTTTTAAAGTATCCCTATATATGAGAGGTATTGACATATCTCCTTGGCTTGTTTAACGATCAAGATTGACTGTGTAAATATATGTAGAAATGTATAGCTTAGAGTTCCTTACTTACTACATACAGGGAGAATAGAAGACGCTGTAGATTACCCCTGCTACATATTACCATAGTATCGATATTAATCTTAATCTTATCTTCAACACAAGCAATGGACAACATGTCCTAAATTTACAAAGGTATATTGTTTAAGATGGCCATTTTACCATACACTTACCTATATTTACAATAAGCGTCTACTCTATTTGTTTAATGAGCATAGTAATTTCCTCGATATTTCATCACAAGAAAACTTGATGTCAGAAATAATTGCTTGGTAGTGCAGCATTTTGTTTTGTCTGATTACAAATCAAGCTATCGAAGGTTTGTGTGCTGGTAATCGAATGCTGATCGCTGTAACAGCTGTGGAAGGAATATTCAGATAAAATGAGGATTTGTAATGATAAGGCAATCATGTTTGCAAAAATGCCGAAAAAACATCTTATTTCAGTTGCTAGAATTAATTGACACGTTGTTTGTGTTACGTTACCCAGAAGGGAAAACAAATCGAAAGTCCATTCTCCTTTAAATTAGCGTATATACACGGTGGCAACCTGAACTAAAAACAGCCGAAATCATTTGAAGAAATATTTTGAATATACGATTTCTTGTAGGTCTCTTGCTGTTGTTCGTTATCAATGTTTTGAATAATCTATTGATGATGAACCTACAGATGTTGGTTATAATTACACATTACTAAACACATGCTTCTATGAAAACATTAGACAGTTTTCAACGTTACGGCAGGATGTGAACCATGCTTGCCTTGTGTACAGTGTTATTGGTATACATGTGTTCTATATTCTGTACACAGCCAGTCCCCCATAAGGCGGTCGTCTTAACACAGTCAGCAGAAGAAACATATTTTGACAAAGCATCAACCTGGTAACATGTGGTATACCAAGCCCCTAAGTTGTATCCCCTAATGAAGCATTGAAATGGGGGGTAAATTAACGTTACGCGGAGTCAGCTGGGGACGAGTGCCGTTTGATCTTTCGCTTGACCCCCGCCTCGGGACACTATCCCCTGAAAAGAGACATTATTTCCTATGTGTTTTTATAACATGTTCCCTCAAATGCACACACGTCCCTGGCCAGACAATGTACTAGTTTAATTTCGCACTGTTGTACAATCATCGAATTGTATTATAATTTCTTTACGGTGAATAATTCATTTGTTTTAACAAAGCCCGCGTGGTTTCCTCCGTGACAACATTTTTCTTTTATCTTAAGCGCGGCGGCGAACTTCAAAGGGGTGTCACTTTGCGCCTGCTGCAAGATAATTAAGGCTGCGCAAGGTGCCCCAGAGATAGTAAACTCATCTACACAAAAACACAATTTCACAGAGTCGTAAATGTTTAAACAACTGCTAAAACACCTAATGTTAAAAGAAATGAGTGTGAAAGTGATTGTTTTGATGCGGGATATATATACGTGACGAGTGTTGTTAGATGTTACCTTCAGGCCCACTCAGCAAGGAAATAACGTGATTTAACAGTATCATTTCCGATACATACATTTCCATATATAAATGAAATTGGTACAAATTGAAAATAACCGGAACATAGATAGAAAGTGTATATGTGCATGTCACGACAGTTCAAAACAAATCACACTTGGGGGAATAACTATATGTCTTATACTCTCGAGTCTTCTTTAAGAGACTCGTTTACATACAGCCTTCTAGAAGACAGATGCATATAAAACCCATAATAAAGTTATATCTGTTGTAAGGAAGAACCTTCAGGTCTTACTGTCTCAGTAAAATAGAACGTGGATGTAAATGTAAAATGTCACCAGTTTGAGCACCGGTTTTTTAACGAAACCCAAATCAATTTTTACTGAACAAAATGGTAAGAGCCCTTGAATATTTGAATATATGTTTAAAAAAATGCTTACCTGTCACTTCAAGCTGGAAGTGTCACCAGTTTGTGCATCAGTTTTCCAGGGGGGAAAACAAATAAATTTATTCTGAACCAAATGGTAAGGGAATGAATATTTTGGTGGGATATATTTTTTGTTAAATGTCCACTTGTCATTTCAAATTCGTCCCTTACCCTTTTTTGCTTAGTGTAGACATGGTGTTGTGTTCATGGCATGTGTCGTACTTGAATGATGCATTAATTTATATATTTATAGATCTTAACGGAAATATTTCGATGAGATCCAACATGTGTTATAACGGTGAAGTGGCAGGGACTTATATACGTTATGTCTCCTCCCAAGGCACGAGTAGACATTTGAAAGGCGATACTGACACATCTACCGTTATGTAATAAACATTCCACATTCCCTCGTCAGCTTTACGATTCCCCTAGTGTTTCCGCATAGACCATTCTCTCTATCGGAAGTAGAATCCTGAAGTCGGCGACTAATGACAACTACAGCGGCCGTAATGAAGGCTAATGTTCCTCTAATGCGTTTTACATACCCCACGATAGACCAGTATCTTTGTCTTTGGAGAAATCGACATAATTATATCGCTGTAAGTGTCATAAATATGAAGGCGGTGAATGTATGTTGCAGTCATTATATAGCAATTCACGCCATTAAAACGATGTTCGCATTGAATTTTCATAGAATTTCAATTAGACGTTAAGTGTAGGGTGAAATTACACACAAAAGCCGCTCTTTTTTCTCAGCATGGATCCTTTCAAAGATTATAAGATATTAATTTGCATTTAGTTGATCCTGTGACCAGACTTTCTGTTGTAATTAGAAACGGTAAGGTATTAGTGGTTACGTACACAGAGGTCAGGACCCCCGGCGCTGTCGGCTCAACTGTACATGCACGGAAGTCGACCACATACTCCCCAATGAACCGGCATTGTCAGGTTACACAACACATGGGCGCTGTTTATTCCCGTCCCGTAATCAATGGATTTGAGGTCAAATTTGAAATAAAATCGCAATATACCGGTATAACCCATACACCCATATCTGGGTTTTACAACAGCAATGAGTACAATGTATTCATATTAATCGTTTAACTGTACTCGATCTTGCTTCATAGAGTTGCATTACTACAATTCCATACTAAAAGTACTAAAATCTATAATATTCTGCATCACGATGATATCTCAGTATGTTCCCACCAATCAATCTGTACAAATGTCTATGATATATGATATACTATTATTACGACGGTAAGGGAGCGTTCATAATTTATGGCTAGGGGGTGGTGTGTGTATGTGTGTTTGTGTGTGTGTGTGTGGGGTGATGATGATTTTTATGGAGAAGCATGTACAATGTGAATGACCCCCCATCCCCCTTTCCATATTTTTAAAGCATAATTTTAAAATATTATTATGTACAAATTGCTGACCCCCTAGAAACGTGTGTACATAATTATTGACTCCCCCCAGAACAAAATGGGTGCCCCCCC
>VKKT01000690.1:267216-279349 GCA_008038995.1 Haliotis laevigata
AAGTTATTTTGCTGTAAATACATAGTTAAATCTCTGTTGAAGCCAATTGGGCGTGGACAAAATTAGGATCAGAAATTAGCCATACTCTTTGAAGTTTCCCTATAGGACGTCCAAAAACAGTCCCGCAATCTTTGCTCATCTACAAAAACAACACCCAACCGAAGCCAGTCGAGCATGGGATAATATGACTGGGTGAACCGCTACGGGCACCTGCTGTCTCATTGGCTTATGCGGTCACGTGATTAACGGTCCCGCCAAATCTAAAAGGGAGACGAGTGAGCGAGTGATCACCAGTGTGTGGATTCACATCGATCGAGTGCGTTGGATTACTTATTTTGAGAATTTACCAGTGAGTGCTATATATCTGTGATGATGTCTTGTGTCAAACCAAGACTGAATCGTAGTCGACGATCGATGCTGCGACGAGAGGAAGGGTGTATCATGAAAACTCTCACATACGACGATTTTGACGAGACCAGTCTACATACATCAACACCATTTGCGGAACAGCCCTCGGATTTTCTGGAAGTGGATTTTCCTTCACCATCACCTGTGGCCAGCCCGAGACCCAGAAGACGGATTACTAGACCCCGTAGAATGTCTCCTGTGGCAGTGACTCTTTCTTTCGAGGATATGGAAGACGACGAGCAACAAGTGCCCGGTGAATGTGATTTTTCCCCGAAATCGATTTCCCCACCCCATCGAAGACTGCGTGCCTTGAGACTGTTCGATACCCCCCACACACCCAAGTCACTACTTCAAAAAGCACAGAAACAGAAAATCAAGGAATCTAGGAAGAAATCCCCATCAACAGAAAAAGTAGAAGCTAATGTCAATCCCTTCACACCCGGTAACAGACAGAGTGTAGGGACCAAGAGAAACAGATCGGATTTCGAAAGGTAGGTGGTGGCGGCCATGTTCGTTCAGCCCCTTTGACCTATTTAAATGGACTGACCCCTTCAAATTTGCATCTTCTTAGAATCAATAATTATGTTTGAATATACGTTTGTGAATACCTACAAGTTCATATTTTTAAGTAGTGATTATCGTTCCATCGGCCTGTAATTTTATTTTTCAAATCTAGTGGGTATTTTTATGTCTAAATAACAGTTGTTTATGGAATGTTTACAAGACAGCAGTTGGTTGCGCTTGAGTGACCACTGAAGCCAGTTTAAACTGGTTGATGTTGAGGGGGGTAAACTGACCACATCGTACCTGACCAGTGGGTGTATCAGAAATTTAAATGGATGGATACCGACACCTGGGTCTATTATGACTCATTGCTTATGACGTCAATCGGTAACAATAAGTTCTGGAAATTGCCATATTTGGTAATGACCAATAATGATTTGGCAAAAAAGGGGGTCACATCATCCCTATTTTTGTACATTTTTTAAAAGTGATAAAATTTAGTTAGGATGACAATTGGATCCTGGTCATTTAGCTTTGGTATTATTGTAAATATCTTACCAAGCTTTTTTGTAATATATTTTTTCTAGATTTATTTTTAGACAGCCAACAATAAATTTTGATGTTTTTTGCAGGAGTTTATTAGATGAGTCAATGAGTGATGAAACAGAAGATATGGTTGACATGCCATCGAACAAGAAAATTGCCCTACATGAAATCAACACATCCCGCTATAATGAAGAGTTCTATGAAGTCTGCAAGCTTGGTGACGGAGAGTTTGGCAGTGTACACAAGTGTGTTCACAGACTTGATGGATGTACCTACGCCATTAAGAAGTCGAAGACCCCAGTAGCTGGCAGTGTCTATGAGTAAGTATTACCAACATGAATAATAAATGATTTATGTGTAATTTTGCTTCAATGTTACTAGTAACTGATATCTTGGATGTCAGTGTAACATATAATAGTTTGTAATATAAAGTAGTGTTTTATGTTTATGTTTATCTTTTACAGACGCAATGCAATGAACGAGGTGTACGCCCATGCCGTCCTAGGAAAGCATGCTCATGTTGTGAGATACTACTCCGCATGGGCAGAAGACGACCACATGTTCATACAGAACGAGTATTGTAATGGTGAGTTATTTTACATAATAATGGTGTTAAGAAAAATGGTTGGGACGAACATCCTGACAACCACGCTCCCCGCCCCCCAACCTGTTACAATCAATATTTCAAAAAAGTCATCCTATATAATACATTAGAAATGTTGTGAATGTTTAGACATTGTATTAATGTAATATTTCTGTTTGTAGGTGGAAGCTTAGCTGACATCATCGAAGACAACCGAAGATCAGGGGGTCATCTGATGGAGTCTGAGCTGCGACAGATCCTGTACCAGTCCTCCCAAGGGCTCAAGTACATCCACTCACAGAACCTGGTCCACCTTGACATCAAGCCTGGCAACATCTTCATCCACAGAAACCCCAAGTTCCTAGCCTCACCAGAGAGTGGGATGGAGTCATGTGAAGAAGATGAAGAGCGAGAGGAAGCAGTCACATACAAAATAGGTATGTGTTGTGGTTATTCAGAAGCTGGCAAACATAAATGAATGTCAACGTAAACTATAAAAACATATAAGAAGTACATTGTCTTGGTAAAAATGGTTAGCATAAATATTTGTTTTGTGTGTTCCAGGTGACCTTGGTCATGTGACATCAGTCAGTAACCCTGTGGTAGAGGATGGCGACTGCAGATATCTGTCAAGACAAATCCTGAAAGAAGACTTCAGCCATCTGGCAAAAGCTGACATATTCTCTCTCGGATTGACAATATTCGAAGCTGTAAGTATCTCCCAAATTCTTATATATTGAATTATATAATATCCATCTTGTAATGGTTCTTGGTTTCCAAAGACAATAATTTGATTTGTAGTGTTTTATCGTGCTTATCTATATAATTTTTTGTTTAGGCTGCCTGCAAGGAGCTTCCCAAGAATGGTGATGTGTGGCATTCCATACGTGATGGCCACCTCCCAAGTTTACCCCAGTACAGTGCAGAGTTCCACAGCCTTCTCCAGAGCATGGTGTGTCCAGATCCCCGGGACCGTCCCTCTGCCCAGTCCCTCACAGTGCACCCACTTCTGTGTCCTCAGATTCAGATGACCAAGGCACAACTGAGGAAAGAACTGAATGAGGAGCGATTCAAGAACCAACTCTTGTCAATGTAAGTATCACCATAAATAAACACAATATTTAAGATTTGTAAGATTGTGGTGATTCAGGTATTTTTTATTTATATCTAATTATCTATAAACGTAAACTTTCAGTCAGATAGTTAATATTATCTTGTTTTTGTTTTCCAGGAAGCTGATTGAAGCCACCCAATTCATGACCCAAGTCAGTCCTCTAGCAGTACCAGTTGTAGCCAGTGCAAACCGAGTGCTTCCAAGGTCAAGTCGGCTTATCGGCAACAAGATGAAGAGAAGCATGAGTTTATCTGCATTTTGAGCGTCAGACCCCGCTCTCCCTCCCACGATGTGATACTAATGTGCTCTACTTTTTATTCTTGGTTCATCCAAGCCCCAGGCTGTGACTAAAGTGCAAACAATGACTTCTACATGTGCCAGAAGATTGTATATATAAATAATGTGGACACAGGTGCTCTTGGTGACTTTTATGCGAGGATGGATGGATGAAAAATGTGTGCTGCAGTGGTTCCCGAAACTGAACAGTGATAATAATGGCTGGAATTTTATTTCCACGCATGTGATAAGCCAGAGGATGTCTGGGGCCCAGTGCAGAGTTTCTGAACAGACATTAGTTCACCTCTAAGACTGTTTCCTGTGTAGCAAAGTTCTAAACTATGTATCTTTTCTATCTGTCAGTTGTCACACTTCTGTAGTATTTCCTCATCTTTGCAATGCCATTCCGAGTTACGTCATTTGATCTGAATGAAGGTATTATTTCTTGAAACAAAGTTTGTTACGTTTGATGTATGGATTGTTGTAGACATGGTGCTGTAAAGCTTCACTTGAGGGGAGGCAATGCCCCAAGTAGGCTATTTACTATTACTCCAATCATGATTTGTAATTCTCTTGTCTAGTAGCTGAATATTGTTAGGGAATTAAATATGCCAAAGATGTTAATGTACAATTTTTGTAAATAAACGAATGACAAGTGTCAAACAATAAAACGAAAAAATCAAGAAATAAAAAATCAAAGAAATAATTTCTGACTTTTGTGATGTGTACCACTTTGAAAAATATGCTTTTCAACTTTTGACAGGGATAGTGTGAAAATGCAGCTTATGAAATAGTTGTATCCCTATCAGTAGTTGGCATGCTCCTGGATTTATGCAGGCCAAAAGAACCCTGGAGTAGTTCTAGATTTGGTATGGATGTGTAGATCCTAGGTCGGGGAAGAGTTTATGCTGAAATATGGAGAAGCAAAACACAGCTGAGTAATATTCTATGGGACAGATGCTTCCATTTGGTTGGTGAAATAATGAAAATTAAATAATTTCCTGATTTATCTTCAATTTTTTTCTTTTCAACCCAATGCTGTGGCAAGAGCATGTACCAGAAACAACTGTTTTCCTTCCTTGTCTTTGGGACAAACTATGTGGATGGAGGAGAGAAACTAATAGGATAGAAACCAATATCGGTGCAATTTATTTTAAATTACTTATTTATGAAACCAAATCTGCATTGAAGAGGGAAAGAAAATGATCATTGAAAATCTTATGTGGTTATGCGTTATTATGTGAGCCAATTTTTATATTTTGTTGCCATTGTGCAAAACAATTTACAAGAAATGCCACATACTGCACAACCTAGCACCGAATAAGGAACTAGCCTTGAATAGGAACCAAAATTTGTTGATATATTTGCAGGTTATTTTGAAAGGGACATATGCTGCATATGTGCAATGAAAACTAGAAAAATCAAATCAACTGATGTTGACATAATTTTTGTTTGACGTGCACAAATTACGTTTGACACATGATGCAAGATCCAGAATTTGTGGGACCCTGTTAGCTGTAAAAAGATCTGAAGGAATTTGATACAGAAATACCTAGGTAGTTCAGTTTAGACAACAGTTTTGACAGTAAATATGTTTTCGCAAAAAAATATTTTTCAGTTTACAGAAGTTCATGCCAACACCTGACAACAATAATCTATTGTTAGTAGTTAAAACAATGGATTTCAATGCTTCAAAAGCTGTCAACAGTAGCCTATTGTTGGTCCTACCTTGGAAGATTATGCCACATGTAATTACAAGGCTTCACTCAACCTAATTAAGCTTATAGGAATGTTGTGTTAACTTCCTTTCTGATTTTCCAGGGGAATCTGTCGCTAATTACCCAAACAATAGGATGGTGTGAGGAGAACCTGACACTGATCTCCATAGCTAATGAATCTAAATGTTATTACTGTTCACAAGCTACACAATCTGTTATGAAAACTGAGTTAAATGGATTTGAATAGATTTCATTGCTACTACTAAGGGTGGCATGCTTGCATTCTCTGGCTGAGTAGTGTGCACTTTAAACAAAGGATTTTACAATAAATTGATCTTGTGGGTTGTTTGTGGTGTTTAAAGTGGTATATGCTTTGACACTTAAATGTTAGCTTTGTTTAAACAAAGCTGATTTGTGAGGATAAAATGCCAGCCAACAATTTCCATTGTTGTTACAATTTCTCACACCCAGGCATTTCTTTATTGATAAGAAATATATTCTTTAAAAACAGAATAGATTGATTTAAAAGAATTGTGTAAATGATGTAACAAAATTCGGAACTCTTGGGGACATTTTAAAAGAAAGATAGTCGACTAGAGCAATTAATGTCAGAACTTAATCTGAGGTTTGTTTGAACTGAAATGTTCATCCTTAAAAGATACACAATAGTGTTGTTTGACATGGGCTTCCTTGAAGTGTGGATGTGTCAGTAGAGGATTACTGTTATACTAACTTGATGGAAACAAGTGCCTGTTGAAGCAATAAAAACTCCAACACATCACAGTCTGACCTTTTCAACCTATGAAAGTGTCACAGTTGATGGTTTTTACAGTGATGGACTGGTCAGATGAAGCGCCTGTGCTCCTAAGTCACTAAAACTCTCATCAATGTAGTTTTATGTGTCTCATGAACTTAAACCCTTTCTCTAAATCTTGTAGATCTCAAACTATTTCCTTTCAATAGTGATGACAAAGCTAGGGTAGATCAAAAATATATTTATTGTTTCAACTGTAGGCTGAAGCACACAATTATTCAACATGAATAAAATGTCAATAAAACAAGGATAAATGATAGCTCTGATTGAAATTACAATATATTATTTCCGGATTATTGAGTGTTGATGGCATTGAGGGTATCACTGAACAACACACAGCACCAGTCCTGCAGCTAATGATTCTGTATCATCAAGACCCTTTCAACAATGTACCAAGTGAAGCCATTAGCTTGTTCAAAATCTATACATTTCATACAATATCATAAATTATTTGCATCATGTTTTGAATGTTATGTTCAACAACCAAGAACAAGTGAATAACTGCATTCATATTACTCAAAAAGAAAAACATTCAGAAGCAAAACTTTCTGATTACATATTGTATACAGCATCTATCTAAATTCTCCAGATGCTGATTTACTGTTAGGTCTGATAAAGACAGAAAGGCAGTCACTGGCACCGGTAACTCTGACAGCCTCCACTATCTCTTGATACATTGTTGAACTGGCACTGATGTCTTTATTCTTATGTAATTACCAAATCAAGCACAAACTTCGAAAACGAAAACGTTCGAACTTGGTCAGTAAATAAATATCACAGAAATGTCTGGGGATTGAATATAATTTAAAAAGCATTACTATATATCATACTACACATGAGGTCTGAAATTGCACACCTCTTTATGTTCATTAAGAACACTACCACAGATCGATGTCCTAAATCATGTGACCGTCTGATATTTGAAAACATTTTGATTGCTAACATCCTTTTTCTGATTATAAACAATAAAATAATTGCCATTGAGATAATACATGAAACAATATACACAACTTGAGCACTTTTTTTACATTATTATTTTTTTTATGATAGATGCATTTGGGTGAGGTATACACAGAAACTAATCTGTAGATCTCAGAAGTAAAGTACTGTAAGTAATCATGTATATATGAAAGGGTTTAACTTGAATCTTTGTCATCGATTAAATGAGAACCCAATGAAGAATGACATAACATGCAAAACTGAGTTCCTGTAACAGACTCGACATAGTGCAAAATATTGTCAATAAGGTACATTCTTACCACATTAACAAAATATTGAAAGTGTTTTTTCTGAAGCATGTTGAGTAATGTGTCAATGAAACAGTCTTGTGGGTCTGGGCTTGATACACAGATTGGATCAATTGATATGTCAGGGTGTTACGGATGTTGAAATCAAAATATCATATGCCCTAAAGTTTGCTACTTCCACATTTCAACATGATTCACACCATAAGTGTATCCCTATCCCATAAACAGATCGAAATGTAATATATATATACATGTGATTTTCTATGAATGTGTGATTTTCAAATGTGATATGCTTGTAATGCACTTTGGAGGTGATTTAATGCACTTAATCGATATGAAAAATTCATCACTGTATCTTAAGAAAATAGCTCACGAATACAGTTGTGTTATCTATTAGATGAATGAACATTATACATATCTTAACATTTAGTAATCAGCACCCTAAACAGTGTTCGAAATAACGAGATGTCCCAGAGATTGGCTCCTGCAGTGTCGGAGTCAAGGAACCTCTAAATGTACCTTTTAATGTAAATGTTACTACAGGGATCCCTTGAATGTCTATTTACAAACACTGCTAAAAGATAGATATCCGAATACAATAACATGTTAAGGTCAAGACAAATGTCTACATCTCTGCAGTAACAACCCACTTCACCAATTTTCTGAAGCAAACCTGTGCCAGATCACCCATGAATGACTGAGGATCTTAAGTCCCTGACGGTCTGAACACCGAGACATTGAGCAGTACAATCAGTGGACATGAATAGATCACCACTAAATTGAGGGGAACAGAGCGACGGGACCATTTTACCCTTTGTACTCAAATTATTGTGGCTATGGATGACTTTCAGAATGATGCAGGGTACATTTTGTACAAGCCTAATCCTTCCATCTCCAATACAGGATAAAATTTGATAGGGAAGTTTGTTTCTTACTATGAATGGAACTCCAAGCTGTAAGTATTATTGGGTGTTAATTCTATATATTTATATAGGCATCATGTCTGTTTACCAATCCATTCATTTATTGAATAAATATTGCTTAAATTCTATATTTATGTAAGATGTAGACTTTGGAATAGGTATGGCCTAAATTAACCCCCAAAAGGTGGACTTCAAACTTCGATCTAAAACCTCTATTTGCATGTGATCAAAGTTCTTATTCTTTTTCTTCCACAACAATAAGGCATCCTGGGTCAATAATGGATTCAACCACCAATAAAACAGACAAGTTTCAAATTTGTATCTATACATCCAACTTCAGTTACATGCCCATTCAAGACCATCTTCTCGTACAGGTATTTAGCATTTTTCATGAAAACATCAGGTGAAGTGGACTGATACCATCTTGCAATAACATCAGTCCTAATGTTAATATATTGATAACAGAAAGGCCTTGATGAAATCAAATTTCTTAAACTTTTCTTTTCTACCTTAAAATATTACATTCTTTCAAGAAAATACATCAGAAAATCATTCTGACTTCAGGTCACTGGTACAGCAGAATTTGCTAGTCCTTGCTTAGGTTGAGATAACAAACAAGTCATTAACTGGGACAAAGCACAATCTTTCGAAACATTGCAAAACATTTTTGATTTTTTTTTAAATACTAAGGTAAAACTATGAGAGCTGTATCAATACCAAATGAATAACCATTGAAATTCTACTGAATTCCAGTAAACAAATTGATTGAAAGAATCTGAAGACAAAACGACACACTTGAATTTACACAATATCACTCTCATGACAATTTGATATTTTGTACAGCATAATATGATACAATATACACAGATATATAAGCTTTTCTTCTATTTCATACCTCTTACAGGCCATATAAATAGGTTTGGATTTGACTAATAAATAAAATGCAAACAATCACAGCATTTAGCCAGTGAGTCTTCCAAGGCTCGAAATATACAGTCTCTTCACTTGACCATGTTGACAGAGTACAAACTATATCATCTATACCACCTGAGAAACAAGTAACCTTCAACGAATCTGTGAGCTGTTCATCAGGGATCTCCACAAACCTTAGGGTACACTTTGACTGAAGGTCAGAAAAATCTTAACAAGCCTCAAAAGCAGTAACAGCATCATAGATATCTGCCATCCTCCTCCACCCCAGGTATTGGGAACCACATGATATACTGACCATTGACCAAGTTTATCTATAGTAGATTGATCTGGCTTGCTTAGATCAACATCCGATTGGGAGAGTCAAACCTGACCAAGGTCATGAAATGTTGATATGTCTGGATTGGCTAATTAATATCAACAGACAATGGAGTTGGCACCAAATTTGGATGGGGGCCATTCATGGTAGATACTGTTCACTGTTGGGTTTGCTAGGCATCAGCTCAGTAGGGAAAGACAAGGCAAGTACAAGGCTCTATACAGGTGGCACACCGAAATGTTGGACGTCTGTGTGGACCTCCATGCCTGACGCTGACCCTGGGAGTATTGTCATGATGACCATGCCCACTGCTATCATGAAGATGAGCCCAGCCAGTGCCATGCGAAACGTATGTCCTGCATTGTCCCAGCTTGGCTTATGGAGGCCCAGGGCTCGCATCTGCATCATTCGCCTTTCAGCTGCTTCCTCCTTCTCCCTGAGTTGGGAAAATTAATAGGATTAATCGTTGTTGTTAAATGTCATCAAGATGAAGGAATGAAATAAGGGACTTAGTATCTTTCAGTTAACAATGCCACAGGTTTCACATGCTTGGGTTGAAACCCACAAGTACATTTGATCCTCAGAAAGGGCTAAAATCAGAGCCAATTTGGATTTTAACCTGTAATCAGATCCTGTCAAGACCAAGGGACATTATCAATAAAGGACCAAATATTTCTGTCAAAAACTGAAGCTTTGTGTTATGAAAAACATTATTCAATTGGACTAATTGCTGGTGTTAAACCACAGATGCTCAACATAATGTTGACAAATGAGATGCTATATTTTCTTACATGTTGGATCAACATATTGTGTCACCACTGTTTCAAAATGCTTTGCATCTTACAAGACCCAATGCCCAAAATTGTGCTATATGTACACAAAAGGTGTACAGAATCCAGTGAAATCATGTGCCCCACCTCTCATCTTCCTCCTTTGACCTCTCCACCTTGTCCATGACATCCTCCAGACTTTGACCAATATTGTTCTGTTTCTCACGGAGGTCTGACAGCTCGTGACTTAGCTTGGCTTTCACACCATCTTCAAACCTGCACATCACAAAAGACATGGCATTCAGTTCCAGACAGACAAAATGAAACTTACAGAAACACTATCAGGAAAATTATAATGATATATTTGCCACCGGTACCAAGAATCTGGATATTTTAAACAAGAGTCATCAGAAGATCCCCCAGATCCCTCAGCCCCCACATATTTGAAAGAACAAATCATCTGACAGTTACTTAAAGTCCAGCTTGAATTTTTTTAAGACTAAGTCCAAATTGCTCTGGAATCGAAACCCACCCCTCCCTTTTGAGATTAAGTCCAAATCGTTTCCATGGAAACCAAAAAAAAGGAAAAAAATCTGCAAATAGCAAAAGGCACCACTTAAGGTTCTGTTTGATATATCTACCAAGTTTTGTTGAAAAATATTGAATAGTTCTTGAGTTATGCTCCGGAAACGAAGCCCACCCCTCCCTTTTGGGACTAAGTTCGAATTGTTTCCTTGGAAACCAGGAAAAATAAAAATGCCCAAAATCTGCAAATAGCAAAAGGCACCATTTAAGGTTCTGTTTGACATAACTACCAAGTTTTGTTGAAAAGTATTGAACATTTTTTTAGTTATGCTCCGGAAACAAAATGATTACGGACAGACGAGGCGTCGACTATATCCCCCCGCATTACATTCTGGGGGGATAAAAATGCTTTTGGTAGGTTTGGCAAATTTGTCTTTCACATTTTTTAAAAGTATGTTCATAATCAGGACTATCTTCCGATTATCTCTTTGATTTGTTAAAGTCAGATATTCTATGCTGAAAAGTATCAATGCATCAACTTTACAAAGGGAGATAATCCTACCCTCTATGATATGCCTCTTCTTCTTGTGAACCCTGTTTTGGTGGACCACTTTCCTTACCCTCCTTGCTCCTGTCACAATCAAGATAGCATTGATAAACCTCCTGTACATATATAGAACGTCATACTATTGGATTTGGATGTTTTGTATTGAAAGAGAAGATGTCATGGGAGCAGAGAAACAACTCGTTTAAAGAAGAACAAGTTGTTTCTCTGCTCCCATGCCATCTTCCATGGGTATCCATGGGTATATAATAAAGTACGCAACTGAATTAATAAACATGGTCTTAACACTGACTATATGAAAAGGTAACATAAACAGGAATTTTCAATTAATTTCTCTTTGAAAACAGTTATAGTGCTACCAAAGGTGCCCTTACAGATCGCAAACAAGCTGGTACTGTTGTCCACAGCACACATAAATGAATATACATGTATGAATACATGCAGTCTCATTTTTAAATGTGCAATCATATTCAGATTTCATGTTGCACATACATATGGATAATAAGTCTGGACCAATTTATTTTCCTAATTAAACAAATGAGCCTACTCCAAATTTGGAACAGGTGGAAAACGAGTGAAAACAGAGCTTAAACAAAATGCAATTTTGTCAAAAATGTTTCTAAAGTATTCTGTTAATTCTGAAATTAAAGGAGAATACGAGTGAATTGCAATAATTTGCTGGGTGAAAGATAAAGTGATCAGAAACATATTCCCAAATTTTCAATTAAAAATTATGTATAATTATGTTTTAATCGCGAAAACAGTTTCTGTAAATCTCAGCTTTGGCCATTATGCATATTTCACTGGAACCCATGTGACCTTTCCGCTTGTGACGTCAAATGTGCCTGGAGTCTGCCATATTGCCAAAGACCAAGCGCTACAGTAGTACAA
>VKKT01000690.1:280187-293188 GCA_008038995.1 Haliotis laevigata
AATACAACGGCAAATCATGAAGTACTTGTTGCTTTCATTGTTTTCCATTTTGTCCAATTACGTACGTCGGCATCAGACTCGCTATTTATCAGTAGTGTGTGCTGTGAAAGTTGTTCTGTATTCTCACTGGCTGACAAGATGTCATTCTAAGGCTATGACCGAGTACCTAAACTATTTCCATAACTAAGCAATGGGGAAACATACGTTGTCCTGACTTGTAATTTATAATTAACCAGTTTTCGGGGAATAACTTATCTGCGTCGCAAATATTATCTCTGACTTGATACTTTATTAATGAGAACTAGGATCCTAATTTTTTTCAACAAAATAATTCCAGTGTAATTTTTGAAGCAGATAATTTTTATTTTTCCTTGTCTGAAGCATAATTATTTTGTTTTTGAATCCCAGACACCCTACAGTCACCCATTTGACACAAAATGAACCCATCTAAACTGACAAATAGTAATCTTGTTAATGATATGGTGTATTTTTAAATTTATTTTGACCTCAAGCGGTACCTCCGTTTCGCTTGATTCTTCTTCTTCATCTTCAGTGGAAGATTGTCTTGCAAGATGTAAAATCGGATCTTATTGATACGGTCTAACATCCATTTCAGAAATGACATCAGGATCATCTATTAGTGCTTCAGAATCCACGGACACTTAAGTTGTGAGGTAAAATCAAAGAGGCAGCCATCAGCAACAGGCACATATGATACGCGTGATACCCCCTCTGCTCATTAACTGTCGGGTGTTTCCGTAATAGGCGGAAATACGAGTACGTTTTTGTGTTTTTATTGCTATTTTACAAACTTTTTTTTCAATTATAATCACGGAATGTGACTTTTAGAATATCCTTTACAATATATCAAAAGTTTTGTTTTTGTTCATATTCTCCTTTAACCTCAAATCAGAAAAATATGACTTATGATTTGACATTTCGCCTTAGCAGCATATTGACTAATGTGTAAATAATCCAGAAAATAACAGCTAAATATTATTCCATGTATCAATTGCATGTGCTGTTTCCCTCACTTTTCTGTGGAACTCTCTCTGGACAGTGAGAAAGTGGAACTCCTGGAAGACTGTACACTTGCTTGGCGTTCTAAAGAGCCGCGTCTAAAAGTTGAAGCTACTGCATTGCGCATCTGCGTATTGCCCACTACTGCTTGGAATCGCTGCCTGGGATCCTGAACAACAAGCACATGGTGTTAAAATCACATTTCAGGAAGATCTGTGGTGAAATAAGTAATGCTTCTACGATTTCCAATACCTAAATTAATTTCTCACAACTTTCACTCAATGATAACAAACTGCAAATAGATATAAAAATTTACATACCACTAGTTCTTTCCTTCTTTGAACTGATGCAGAGCAAAGAAATATTTAAATTATAATGTCTGAATTATTAAAATTCATATTATTCTTAGTGTAAAAATTGTGTATCTTGTTAAGTTTATTACTAGAATCGTTATGCTATGAATGTATAAAATTGTTTCTCGTCTTTGCCAAATCTGATTCACGATTAAGGGATGAATTTAACAAAATAATGACAGTACTGAAGATCAGGATTCAAATCATTCTAAACAAGGTATAATTTCCCTGTGTAATCCGTTATTTTGAATCCAACTGACTTGAGAACATCCTCTGTATGGCAAACACTCTAAACGGTGACAATCAACAAGTGACAATCAACAAGCCAGGCATTGTCATACCCTCTAATGCACATTTTCACACGCTTTTCTTAAACATCCAAAATAGAAAAGCCTACAAGGGTACCCATCTTCCTTTTGAGCTCTCCTCCCCCTGTTATGGTAATTTTATTGGTGTGCCCCCTGGGCTGGGGGTTATTCAGAGTTCTGCCAGGGCTGGCAGAGGGACCTGGGGGGAGCCTTACAAGGTGGGGGTGGGTGGGGAGGGATGGGGATCTGGGGGGAAAGCTTTAAAATTATAGGTACTAAATAGTTTGTCAGCTTTAGGGACAGGGATGATTGTAGCATTTAAATATGTAGAGAACTGTGTAGAGCAAAGGTGTTTGTTGGTTGGAGGATTCGGAAAAGGTCTGGAGGTTTGTTCAAAGGTGTGGAGAGGTTGAGGGGTGGAGTATCTGGACAGCTACATGTACTGTTTCTCTGCTAGGGGCAGGAGGCTCAAATTTCACCCTGTGACCTGGCTGTCTGGTTTTGTGCTACTACCTGAAGCACAAGACCAGTGACACCACATCAAACACACATCATGACTCAGGCCTTGACATGTGTAATTGTTTCCACTGTTCGATGACGGATGACATTTCCCCATCGAATCATTGACACTTTACAACTTACAAATTCTACTTACCTAACTCATTAACTAATCTGATATCAAGTTGACATTTCCATATGAGTTAACTGTCCGTATCATTCTCATTTGTATAGACTTCCTGCATTTGCACATACAATGGACACACATTCACTGTTTTTATACCACGTAAAGAGTTTTAAATGTGTAGTTTTCCAAATGATTTACACATACTTTATGCAAAATTTTAAATGTTTTTAAAATCGAAGAGTGATGTGTCAAGAGCAAACTGCTTGACATAATGACGAATGGTTCAACAATAAAATTAACGATGCTAATGAGTGACAAATTGCAATCATCATTTTATAATCATGCTGAGGTCATCTTGACATGGACTTATTGCAGCAATTACTCCAGGTAATCAACACTGATTACAGACCTCAACACTGTAAATACATATTTTAATTGGAGGCATTATTTGGAATAATTTGTATGTAATTAAATCACTCTAGTGGATATGTATTTCAAAGTTAATACAAAAAAAAGCACCACATATTTTTGATTAGTGCATCGTTTCAAACTGCAGTATTCAACATCTTTAAAATCCACTAGAGAGTGAGACAGTGGATATTTTGTTAGTTTTTTCAAAATGTGGCAAAATATTATGACAAAGTCTTATCATTTTTTAAGGTTCTATTACAATACTTCAACTGATACAATCATATTTCACATTGTTATGATTTTGAAATTTCATTCTCAACCTCAGACACTTAAAAGGAAAGATATTCAAAATACAGGAAATTCTAATATCCCTTGAAATTACATTATGCTGAATAGAACTAGTCACGTGAGAACTAAGGTTTGGTTTGTGTTATAATCCATTTAACAAAACAACTTCAGACTGCTGTCAAAATATTTCTTTCGAATTTAATTGCCCTGAAAGCTTCACAATTTCTTAAGCACCATCATCCAGTTTTAAGTATTCACATTTACGTTTCACACGATCTTTGAAACAAAAGTCAAGTCCAAGCCTCATCTTTGAACCACAATTATCATGATGAATAAAAGGTACTGAAGAGCGTGGTCACACATATAATTAGGTGGACACGAGAAGTAATGAATATGATAAAACAAGAGTTGAGAAAGTTGGGTGAGGGGCAGGATGACCGATAGCATTGATCTCCGCAGGTGGGGTATTGTGAAATGTGACATGTGGAGGACAATGGGGGTCCCCCTCAAGGCCTGTACCAGTCACAGTTGGGGGGACACGTATTGTTAGTGGGGACAGGGTGATAATGTATGCTGGAACAGTCTATGGGAAAAATCTGACACTGCTACTGTACAATAGGCACACTATGGGTGATTTACTTTTGACAGAGGAGGAATAAACGGTGATTATGATGAGAATTAATGAAGCGGGTATGACATTCTGGTCATTAGGCTATTTCCTGAAATCTCTGGAAATATTTTGTAAGGTGACTAATTGATTTTAAGTGGTGGATGAAAAATCTAGAGATGGGAAGTGATAATGGTTTGTTGTGCATTACGCAACCCTGAAAGAAAAACATTTCAATTTGTTGATGCATTAGGATGAAATGAATGTGTGGGAACAGTCTAATACATCTAATACTGAATCTAAAAACAATGCCGTAACATTAAATGATTAGGTATGTGAACAAATCTATCTGAAAATGTGTTCTTTTAAAGTGAAAAGGAAATAAGACAAAAGTATTTAGACACATAACTGATGTTAGTGGAAAATCTAGCACTGCATCTACTGCATAAGACATCACAGACATGTATCTACTTTCATAGAATATCTACAGTTATCTACTCTACAAGCACAATAACACTGCTGGCATGCAAATAAAACATTCAAAATAGGCATCATTTTATAAATCTAAAATTTCATACTTTGTAATACCATAGTACAATTATTTCAGATAAAGACAACTCATTTTTGCAAAAGAAATATGTTTTCATTAACTGCCAAGTTCATATTATCAGTATATAATCACTACCTCTGCCAACAAAGACATAGTGCTTCAAGCTAGTATTAGCAAATATTTCATTTACAGCAGATGTTCAACTTGTTTGCAGTTCAATGTGGCTAGATTTTTATGCCCGAATCTTGCTACGTATTTGAATGAAATCAAAATCCATGAAATATATGGAACTGACTCCACAGGAACGAACTTGTATTGAACTTTTGAAGTAATATTGTCATTGATCAATCAAAACAAATACAGATAAATATATCAAAACTTATTAATTTCCAATGAACTTGATATCTTAATGGCTTATTCTATTTCACATTCTGCATTTCTGCTATTAGAATAACATCTAGTCTCTGAAATGAAAATATTTTACAGACAACTCCCCCACCCACCCCAAAAAAAAAGAAGGAAAAGAATGGTTCCTAAATATTAATAAAATGTAATAAAAAGTAGCCAAGAGACTTTATTCATTTTTCAAATAATGTGAGATAGAATAAGTTAAAGTGCTGATGATTTTACTATTTTCAATGAAACAAGATATTTACAGATATTTTATGCAAATGAGCTGAGAACAATATGCTAACTGCTGATGTCAACTTGACTTGCCCCTAGTTGAACTGACATGTTATCCAACTATCTGACTCACCTCATCATCAGTTACATTCTCTCTACTGCCTCCATGCTGCTTGGATTCCGTAAAGAAAGGATAGTCCTATGAAACATGCATGCATGTCAGTTAGAACATCTACACTAGTATGCTACATGGCACTACAGTGATGTAGGTCCTGAAACACTAGCACAATTAGTACACAGCATGTCATTACTGTTATTGTTTTCTAAACTTGGGTTAATCATGTTCGAAAGACTCCTGTCATCCATGAAATCTGCTTTCAATACACACAATAGAAAGTAAATTGGAGCTCAAATGAAAAATATATTGCAGTCCAAAATAATGTTTTCATTTGTAACATAAAAAATAATTATTAATATTTTGCATATTTTAATGATAAAATTTACATACATTACTAATATATTTCACTTTTAACTATTTCACATTAAAATATAAACACCAAATGTTTATACAAGATTCAGAACTATTTTGAAATGACACAGAAATCATACATAATTGATAACAGGAGAAATCTTTCGTTCAGTGAGCAATGTAAACAGATGGCGACTAGGCTAAACTCCAATACAGACTTGTTATGTTTATACACTCATAGTGATCCATCTCTTGTCAAACAACTGACCACAGATACCGATTTATTCACACATGTTATATTAACTCTGGGAAGCCTCTGTAAATATTGTCATCTCTGGTCTGTCAAGCGTCACCAAAGCGGTATCACTATGAAAGAAAGTGAATTGGTTCTTATGACAGCTGGCAAGCTTAGCATTTTGGAACACACAGGCCTTACTTTCTTGCATGAGATACTTTCTAAACAGCACTCTTGAGTAGGTGTAGCAACACATTATTACACAAAGACTGGGCTGAGATAACCTGATCCGAGTTTCGTTCCTGTTCAGGGTACAATGTTTGCGAGACATTTGACAAGATAAAATATAACATATGGCAAACTACAACATAATGTCCCTATTTAGGGGACTGGTGTACCGTAATAAATTATTCATAATAACACTGACAGGTGGAAGGATCTTGAAAGAGGACATGGTTTATTATTTGTAAATTTCTATAAAATTGTGACTCAATAAAAAATAAAGTGGGCGGCTTCAGTTTAAAGATGAAAAAATGAAAGAAAATTTATTGAAATCAATTATTTATAAATACAATAAATATAACTTTGAAAGGGAACACCTGGATTTTGAATTAAACGGCCAATAATATTTGTAAATTTTTATACTTTCAAATGGTCAGTTGACAGTTATGATGAGGAAAACAGACAATATCATATTTTCATACTGTCAAATCAGAATATAATAAAATTAATCATTTTATTCAATGACAAGCAATAGCTAGACTATAAATATGTTTAATTAAGTCAATCATTCTGAAATTTATCACCATAGTCAGGAGCTAATCCTTATCACAAAAAATCAATTACAAGTGGGTGTAAAACAAAACAGTATACGGATAAACGTCATGGGTTGGGTAAGGGGATAAACAGTAGGGATCTGCTAGGGTTAAGATGCTGTTAAATGACAATATGCAGAAGCTATTTGTTCAGGTGGATACAGCCTTAAGCCAAATGGCAACAGACAAGAGGTAACACTGAGGGGCTAGGTAACACAATTAGAGGAGAAAGAAAGTGTGGCCCATACTTAAAGCAAAAGAAGGTCCAAGAACAAGTCCTTTAATAAAAGTGGCACAAGGTTGTGAGGTAATTATGAGGCAATAGAGCCTCCTCTACCATGGGATAAACTGTAGTTGGGATGAGAGGACTCCCTTGTGGGATATGTCATTCTAGGACAGGGATAGGGCTTGTCCTGGTAGGGGATGTATTGTGTGAGGGTGCTAGGAACATGATACACCTCACCTAAAGGGATTTGCTTTTGTTTTGTGTCTGTCACAGTCACTAAATGTCAGGATTAACAAAAGACTGGAGTTTTTTGTGTACCTGCCTACTTTCAGCTCCCCAGAGACCAGTTTTCAATGATACTTCTGACACTTACATAACTGCTAAAAACAAATTAACCTCTGGACAATTCTAATTGCTTTTGGTGAAAACAGTTTGAGAGATATTTTGCTATTGGACATTGATTGGTACTTGTGTGTAGACTGTTGTTGAATCTTAACACTGACCTAATGATCGCCCTTTTGTCATATATGTAGTTAGGCCCTTCAGCAAATTGCAGTAATGGACTATTTGGTTGCAAGCTATTTATATGCTTGTGATTATCCTGCAAATCTTTTCAGTGTTCATGACACCCTTACAAATGTGTTTTCAGTCACTCAAAACTATATTTAATGATTGCTCTTGAGGCTACAGTAAGTAGAATGTATCTTCATCTACATCCCAGGAACATAATGGGATGATCATTAATAAATAACAGATCAAATCATGCATATCTCAAACATTAATATCCCATCTCTCTACTGATTAAAACATGCAGAACATTCAGATAGAAATATCTCCTCTACTATACACATACTGAACAGATGCATGCATCTAAAGCAGGTAGTGACGAATACATATTGCAAAGAGGAATAATTCATATCAGGGATAATAAGGAATAAGATAAAAATTTGAAAATCCTTTATACAAATAGCTGACATATTTTTGGATGAAGAATGGTTTAATGCAGTGTTACATGATGTATGAAGAGGGTGATGTGTTATAACCCATCTTAGCATGGGATCATGATGAGTCGTGATGGACCAAAAAGACTGGGTGTGAACTGCTGCAGTATTGGGAGGAGGAGGCTGACAAGGAAGGCAGAGACTGGTAACACGGGTTTCATAACATCTCATTGTTACATTATGTGCAAACTTATGAAATATTTGATATGCACATGTTGTCAGATATGCTGTATAAATCACATGGGATTACAACGCATCCCTGATAATCACTGATGAAGAAATGAATAATTATTTAGATTACAAGATAAGCTCCATGGAAACAGGATAACTGTATTTGCATGTTGAAGTAAGGGAAGTGGATATCTGCAATCAGTCAGCATGATGAATCCAAATTACTTATAATCACTTCTACAAATACCATCTGACAGATTACCATTTGTTATAGGAATAGTGTTAGTGGGTTACGCAGGTGTTAATACAGGAGAGAGATATGATGTGAGATACAGGTGAGCGTTGGCAAGTGTGCATACAGATTGGGGCTAATGTTGAGCAATCATTAGTCCTCGTGTGAGATAAGAAACACAGCTGATGGTAGTAATTAACATAAATAAGATATTGAATATTAATCAGCAGAGATGGCCAGTGAGGTGAGCAGAGATATATAGGTACAAATATCCGAAGAAGACTCCAGGTGTGAGGTGCACTCTGATCACAATAAACAATTCTAACATTATTGATATATCTGATTAAAATGTTTATTGAAAACAGATGACACTAAGATAAAATGTTTTGTATGTAATTCACACAAATTTACTCAAGAAATAATTTTAGCACTTTTGTTGAATTTTTAAAAATTTCATTACATAGAAAATGTTACTGGTAGAATATTTTATCTGGAATAATGAATGGCTTTAGATGAATGTTAAATGAAAACAGAACACACTGAAAGGTATCAATATATTTAGGTTAGAAAAGCGGAATTATTGTTGTGTATTGTTTCACATCAGAACGATAGTGATGCAGTGAAGAGTTGGACAAGAGAAAAGTGCAGAAGAAAAGTAAAATGATAAGATGACAATATGCACAGAAGCATGTGATACCACAGTGGTTGATAAAAGTTATGGCACTTTGCCAAAAGAAGCGTTGTAGAGCCAGGCAAAGTGGTTGAATGAGGGAATGTGCACAGATGTTACCGACGACGTTGTTTGTGGGGTGAGGGTTGATCCTTACCAATGATGCTGAGTGTCTGAGAAGGGGGCTACCTGCGCCACCACACATCCGCGGCAAGACAACCTCACTTCTCCGTCTTGTCTACAGGACACATCATATAAGTTGGCTTATACTCTAGCAAATTCCTTTTGGATATTTCATAATCACACAGGGTCTTATTTGTCATCTGTTTAGAGCAGATTATACGAACACTACAAGAAGAAAAATGTAATATTTCAAAAGTAATTCATTCAAATAGATCTGAAATACCTTTAGTTTGATTTATAGGAATTTTTTAAAAGATTTGTTTTAAAATATAAATTTGGAAACAAACTTTATGAAATTCTTCTGCCACTGGATTCATATAAAACCCTGAGTTAACACTTACCATGGTTGATTCAAACATTGACATTCAAATATATTGCCTGCCTATTTTGTGCTCTGTTCAAATTTGAAATGTATTTATTCCATCAACAAATCTTCGCACGTTGCTATGTTTTGTTACCTAGAAATCTGGGGATATCAAGAATACACTTGTTTCATGTAAACAAGTGAATACCAACTGACACCACACTAACGATCTGACCACATGTTCTTGCTGCCATTCTTAAATATGTGTTTCAGACCAATTCCCATGGGACACCAAGAAATAACAGTCTAAACTCCATGTGCAATAAAAGATTCACATCTTGAAATCTGTTATTACAGAATCTGCAACTGTAATTTAGCAATGACACGGACCATTCAACAACACCCTCCCCTAATGCCAACCACCTGTGCCAAAACAACTGTGAACTGCATTGATTCAGTAGGCATCTCCAACACAAGGGAGGTAACTCCAAGAGGCCTGATCTTGACGACAATAAATCTTGACACTTGTAACACCATCTGTATAGAATCTAGCACCAGGGACACCTGAAGTATCCTTGCTGAGAGGAACTGATCCTAAACCTGTGTAAACATCTAGATATTTATGGAGATTGGGCTGATGAGTTATCAATGCTCCTATGGACAGAGAAGCATGTGGGGGGCTTCCTCATCACGAAACCGATATGTCACCACGGCAAGATGCTGGTATTGTCTGTTTGTTCTAATGTACTAAACTTGTTGAACGACAAGATATTGATGGATACGACTAGAGATATTGACAGGAACAGATGTTGGTGAAACTTGTCAGTTTTCTTGTTTGGAAAATAATCAAATCCAATGTTGACTTCTCTGCAAGAAGAGCAGCAATGGTGTGAGTTGCAAATAAAAGGAGCGGTTACTGAGGTGATGTTATAACTGTATCAAATTATTGTAACGTCATTCATTCCATGTAATATGGATGTAACTACTGCATGAATCAGTTCAAAGCATGAACAATGCATGGGAACATCTAGTAGCAAATCATATTTTGAATGCTTTTGCAAATCACAGCAAACAAATATATGTTCACGTTCAAAGAACATTCAATGTATGGTTGGATGCAACAAAATAAATCATAAAAAAGCAAAAACTAAACAAAAGAAATGTTCATTTGGAAATATTTGATGCAGGACTTCAACACTATGAAGCAAAATAAAACTGAAGCATTGAATGTATCAAAATGGCACAAACTGACAACCCTGTTGGACAACTACACTGGAAACAGGAAAACTGATGTTTAATCTACAGGACAATGATACAGTTATATATGGCAATCAACGTCAACCATTATAGCTACATCTATAGCTGACTGAGCAGATCTAGATCTATACAACACTGCTGACTGATAGAGAGAGAGGAGAGAGAGAGCAAGGTCAAGGTTGTGGACCATCCAGTACCTTCTCCTTAGAACCACCTGGGCTAGGGGATCGGCTACGAAGATGAGGAAGCTAAATTGTCAAGTTAAACTGATATTTAGTGTGTGGCAATCAAACATTGATAAAATCCCTAGGCCCTTTTCCACCAAAGGAATTGTGTCTGTCATAAGTCTATGAAAATATGGGAGTTATGACAGTCACAGCATTGCCCTTTGTGGAACAGGATCCTGAAATATAACATAGCTTCAGCAAGTATGAACATTAGCGAAAAAGTGACAACTACCTCAAGGAACACCAGTGTCTGTCTTTGAAGAAAATATAATATATACAAATATCACAACACAATTAGCAGTTAAAAGAGTTTAAAAGTCATCTTAGAAAGCAAAACATTAAGTGATGTCTATGAATAAAAGATACCTTAGAATGATAGCAAAATGTCTAAAGGGTATCAATAAAACACAGTAAGTAATCAATGTCACCTGGTCAAGTTTTACGTTAGAGTAAAGACAATACCTACCCTGAGTGGGGCAGTTAAGGCTGCAACTGACATTGACCGATTGGACCGATCTGTAAGGGAAGACTTCACGTTATTTGCAGGCACAAAGTATGCAGAAATTATTGAGACTTTTGGGATTTGACATAAATCCAGTTTATAGCAAAGATTACAGTCTTTACAGTTTATTGTAAAACACAGTGAATGACTTATGTGGAATGGAGTAACATGCCAAGTTAGCTTTGCATAAGAAAAAATAATCATACATTCTGTAATATATGTATGAACGTCACCCAATCATTAGCAAACACAGATGGTGATTTTTCACCCTGTACAAAAACAGTAAGGCATCAAACCTAGATCATGAAGGACTGTCTGACCAAAAGGTTTGTCTTGCAAAATTTTTCTGAAAAAAATAAATAAATGCATGACACATAATGAGATGCAGTGTTGAATATATATTTCTTAGATCATCAAAACATGAGATAATACAATTAATACCTAGTTTCAAAATGTCATCACTCTGGTTGGAATCATCTTTGAAAATAAACTATAAAACCCAGCAAAACTAATCACTTCTGTTTCTTTATGTCAGTCATTGTTGATCACATTCACAGGGAAGCCAATTTCTATATGCAACTTCATCTGGGAACAGAGAAACTAAACAAAAATTACTAAAGCATGTTGATTCCCTTGTCAGATATATCACAAGTACCACCACCTGAGTCAACTAATAAGGACAGAAAATGGGTTTAAACATCTCACCTTGCACAAAACAAGTACATAGCTATGTAAAAACATATTTTAATGTACAAAGCCAAACTGCACAATAAACAATTATCAGGTGGTTATATTGTGTCATCATGTTATTAGCCACCCGTTTGCCTGGAATAGATTTGATTATTTTAAGGTTATTGTGATAAAGCTGGAATAGTCACTGACTAAATATACCAAAGGGGTGTACAGATACTGAAAGGCAGTGGAGCCATGGAGTTCAGCTCTTTCATTAGTTGTGTGTATGAATCATACACAGAACACTCACCTGGCGTCCTCCAGCTCTGTGTGTTCCTTGTCATACAGAGACCGGAGATGGTTGACGTATGTGATCATGATTTCCATGGCTGTACTCATCCGGTTTTCCTGTAACATTAAACAGTTTAAGTGTTTGATCATCCACAAATAATTGACATTTTGTATAAATTATGTGGTTATTTCACACATTTGTTACGAGTGTCTGGATGTAAAGATGACACCAGCTTTTCAACATATGATGTTGTGCCACACAGAGATGAAGCAAGGTATCTAGAAAGAGGGGAACAAGATTGAAAGGAGACATGACAGTTTGTGAGTGAGTGAGTGAGTGAGATTGGTTTAACACTTCTACCACCACATTTCATTTGTTGTCACAGCCAGATTGATGTGGTAGGAAAGCCCCAAAATGACATTTACTTCAAATCTTCAAATGGCATTTCAACCTGATATACATAAAACTAAAAACATTTATGGAAGGCAACCTCTGTATAATGAGGAACATTAAGTTTTGGTGTATATTTCTACATCTGAAATAGAAAGAGTATACCCTGAAACATGTACACGTGTTCCTCATAATACAGTAGTTGCCATTAGGGCTGGGACGATTCACAGATACATCACTATACATGTTAGTTTGATACAACTATGGTATCGTCGACTGGTGTATCGATACTTAACGATACACAACGTTTTTTCAAAACAGAATTATCTTAAACATGTTAAAATACTTATGTGGAGAAAAATATGCAAGTATGATAGAGTTACTTGTTTGTTTATTACAATAGTGTTATTGTTATACAGAAATACCTTCAAATAAATCATTTAAAATCTTAACACTGTGTCATTCTTTCAAGGTGTATGTATCACGATACGCATTGTATCGCAGGTAAAATATCGCAATACATATTGTATCATGACATAGTGTATTGTCCCAGCCCTAGATGACATCCG
>VKKT01000691.1:43387-63134 GCA_008038995.1 Haliotis laevigata
AAGAATTAAGGGTTTGAACAGCTCAAATCACCCAAGCTTCATAAGCTAATCTACCTCTCCATATGTCCATCCTTGCTCCACTTTGTTCATGGCCCACATCTCATGAAGGTTCTCTGCTAGCTTGTCTCGCACATTCTCTATGAAAGCTGGAAGCTGAATCTACAAAATAATAACAAAATCAACAAACCAGAAAGAAAACACTATGGAGTAAGTGATTTTGTGTTAATTCATAACGTGTCATTATGCAATAGTTGTATGGAATGAATTTATAGAAGAAAGGCCGTCATCAGGACACAAGGAATCCAAAACTGACATTCTATTCAATTTAGGAAGGTTTATTCAATATATTTACTATTTTTATGCAATAGTCTAGACACATCATTCCTATTAAACATATTCGTTAAGTGGGTCTATTTATCGATGGTGTGTATCATTAAACAAAGAATGAAGGGAACACAGGCAGTCAAATTTTGGAAAATATAATGATGTGTGGTGTTACATGGTGCAATGGAGGGGAATAAAGATCTAATGATTAGTTTATTATTATCATCATACATTGAGTTGATTTCATTGAACTTACTCTTGAAGTTGTGACTGGGTTTGGCACAAAGGGGACGTAATCCATTGTCTCTGTTGGGCCACTCAGCATGTTCTTTGTGAGGTTCCCAAAGTAGAAATATGGCTCAATTTTCACCTTTTCTTTTGGCGGCAAGGATTCAATGATTGGGGAATGCTCTTCTGGTGGTCCATACCTTAGTCGACCGTGATCATGGCCAAATACAAAACGAATACTGTGGAGAAACAAGTTGAAAACTGTGAATTTCCTTGAATCATAACTTCAGATTCATATCACTGTCTTGACTGACTACATATCAAATAATTGACCTGACATCCATTCATCACCGACATGACATCCACACAACACGGACATAACATCCACACAATAATAATAATAAGTCATCTTCTATAGCGCACAGTCTCCAAACACCAAGTGATTGCTCGCAGCGCTTAATGACAATGTGATTATTATTCCCCCGGATAACCCAAGCTGCCTGTTAGGTGCTAGAAGGATATAGTCACATGACTTTATCCAACTGGGTACCCATTTTCTGCTGGGTGAACAGAGACAATTTGGAACAAACTCACTTGCCTAAGGTGAGACCACACGTATCACATGTGCTTCATTGTGGGGCAGGACTGAAGTCCTAGAAACTCTCAGGAGTCAAGCTGCCAAACACAGTCACTCATCCAAGGACAACCGACGTTGCTTAACTTCAACTGATTCATGACCTGAGCTCTGTGCACAGGACCACCACTGAACTGACATCCACACAACACTGACCTGATGTTGGCTCCGAGAGTGACAACAGGGAAGAACATGCCACTCAGATTGAAGTCCTTGAAGATGCCCCGAACTTTGACTCCATTCACTGTGAAAACTATCTGTGGTATGGAAAGGTCAAGGGCACAGCCAATGATGTCATTCTTCTGGAAGTTCACTGTTCCTGGTCGGACACACTTCGGCTTGCCACCTGCGACAAAATGCACACATTTCAAAAAAGATGTGCAGCACTTTACCTGTTTAGATCTTGCAAAATCTAAAAATCTGAAATACCTTTAAGACTTCCTCAAAATATTTTCCAAAGTTTAAATGTTAAGGCCATTACGAAGCAAATACAATTATAAACAATGGTAAGAAAACAAACACCTGACTAAATCCAATAACAATCCTGATACTGAAACATCTCTGGGGACGTGGACCTCTTCACTAAAGTAACAAAGGAGTAATAACAAGAAGAGCTCACCAGTCCAGAGATTGAGTCCATCGAAGCTGTAAGAGTAAAGGTCATCCCCAGCCCCGTTGGCCCCCCAGTGCTCTCCTCCCCCGGGGTAGGGCATGAAACCCTCAGTGTTGGCAAACCCGATACGCAGATGGGGTGGGAGGTGTGTTGAGGCCTCACAGTTCACAATCACAACCTCAAAGTACCACTTCTTGTAGATTGGAGATCCCTCACAGATGCCAACAAACAGGTTTGGTCGCAAACTAGAAACAAAATATACAGTTTTGTCTGATTTCCACATAACATCACCTTTTAAGAGTGAGCAATGGCTTGACTCAGAATTATTCAGTTTTTCACTGACAACCTGTATACATCCAAGCTTTGGTCCCATTCCTTAGACTTTCATAAATATGTACAGCATGGGAGCCAAGATCAGTTTGTGTAACACGACCCTGGATCTGACCTAAATCAGTGACCTAAAGATGCTATCGGGACTCAATGACTTGTATTGATGACATTCAATTGTCAAGACACAGAGCCTGACCACGTGATCAGTTCAACACATATTACAGGCCGAGGTAACTGCGAATAAGTTTGTACCAGAATTTCTAATGGATGAAAAACCATAGCTGTGAACTATTTTATTGGTTTTCTGGCCAATTCCTATTACAAGATGGCAGAAAAAATGTTTATGATATTCCCCTCAGGAAAGAATCATTGTCATATAGAGAATGTTCACATAATACGAGGTATCACTTTTATTTTTCTGTTCTGCATTTGATGTGTGAAGTAATTCTACCTTGTCACATGGTCAACAAGTTTTGTCTGCAGCAGGAGATCACGTCCAGGTAACAGGTTATCACAGATGAGATTCTGGTTGGTTCGGACAGCAACGTCGTTACCAACACAAAGAGACCGCAACACGTTTAGCACCTGTACAACAAACATCAGTAGTTGCATAAGTCTCTGAATGGCATGATTGTGAGACAAAGCAAAATAATTAGCTATTTCAAAAAATGTGTCTGGAACTACTGCAACCTGAAAGAACACATGTCAAGCTGTCTCAACCTTCCACTAAAATTAAATCTCACAGCATGTTAAAGGAAAAGACACGTGAAAAATAGTGGGTGAGTGTGAGTGGGTATAGTTTTTAGCAATATTCCAGCAATATCACGGCAGGGAACACCAGAATTGGGCTCCAAACACTGTACCCACATGGAGAATCGAACCCGGGTCTTCGGCATGATGAGCAAATGCTTTAACCACTACCCCAACACTCCACGACCATCAGAGCACTTAGACAATACCTTTAGTTCATGTGCATTGGTTGCTTAATGAAATACAGCATCTATATGATGACCTGTAATTAAATGGATTCTGGACCAGACACCCAGTGGTTGATATTGTGAACATTGATCCTTGCTGCAAGCAATATATAATACAGAGAGAAGAGGGGGACACCAGAAATGGCTTCACATGTGGGGAAACAAGTCCGGGTCCTCGGCGTGATAGGCGAACACTTTAACGCAGTGATCACTTACTGGATAACACTGTTAGTACCTACACCGAAACGTTGCACTCATTGCAATAAAGAAGTTGACTATCCATAGAAGTTGGTTTTCCTTCATCTATACAGCTTCTAAAATGCCTCTCAAAGAAGGAACACTTTAACCACTAGGCTACCCCACCACCTCAATGTGTAAAATGGATAAATAGATCACTGGAAGACAGCAGGGACGCCAAGTGCTACAAAAGACAGACTCACCTTTGGGTCTCTGCCATGTTTGTCGATGAGAGATATGATAGTGATGATATGTTTTTCCTTGATCATGTTGAGAGCTTCAGGAGAGTCAATAAGCACACAGTGAAGCACATCAAGCACACCTTTGGAAGACTGCTGACTCTCCAGACGATTCACAAGCCAGTCCAGTCGGTAGGACTGAGCAAACTGGGCACAGTTGGCACGGTTACCACGGATCATGGCCGCTGAAACACACAACATCTAAGTCACGTGATTGTTCATGTCCTTTGTGCCTCACAATATGTGTCGCTGCCAGTCCATGTATTCGTGACAGACCCGATTCTATAGGTTAATTTTGATCAGATACAGTGACTGAGTTTGGTATTACGCTGCAACAATGTAAAATGCTCTTCAGGACATCTGCTTTATCTCACAATAAAAATATGCAATGGGTCCTGAGAACTGATTCTAACTTTAACCCACAGGGTTTTAACAGATAAGTGAGGGAGTGAGGGAGTTTGGTTTTACACCTCTTTTAGCAACATTCCTGCAATATCACTACTGGGGAGACCAGAAATGGGCTTCACACATTGTATCTATGTGGGGAATTGAACCAGGGTCTTTGGTGTGATGAGGGAATGCTTTAACCACTCCGCTACCCCACAAATACAAATCCCAAAGATATTACAAAACAGTACTGTAAATTAAAGAACTTTAGTATTGAGTACCATTAATTCTCGCTCCACATAGGTGTGCGCACTTGCCAAACAATCCAAATCTTCTAAAAATATTAAATGCAGTAACAACACTATTTGTAGTACCAGCTAAAGCCTAATGTCCTCCCCAAAAGAGATATAGTGATACAGATATACATTAATCTATAGATGAATACCACAGAACCTGATACAAAACAAGTATCAAAGCCTACCCAGTAAGAGATACAGATAGGAGGAGATGTCATCCCAGCTCTCGGCTGCATCCTCTCCAGCGTAGTGGGCAAATTTCTGTTTACTCTTGTACTGGCTCAGTTTGTCTATTGTCTCAAGGATGAGAGCAATCATACCCTGCAAATCACATTTCAAAGTGAACAATAATGTTTCATCATCAGTTGTCTTCTCACTGCTAACAGAAGAGCATAAACATGTCAATCCAGAAACTGTTATAACAAACACACTTATAATGAACCGAATTTTATATTTGATCAAAATGTTAATATATTTCACACAAGCTTAAAATCTTTCCTATCATTCTTCCAAATTTTTACAGTTTGTAAACAGTAATAAACAGTGACTTTAGAGTAAAAAGTACAGCAAACAGGCTTCAGTGCCAGAGATTTGTGACGTCAGTTTTATTGTGAAATCTCTGTAACTCAGATTTCACAAAGCAATATCTGAGCAAAAACAATTCGTTCATTTCATGAGATTATTTATATCCCACAACCAAATGTACCTTACCTCTTCCTGAAACAGATCTTGTCTGTTGCGTAGAGCACGAAGTTTATTTTGTTTTTCTTCATGTTCTGAAAATAAGCAAGACACAATTTAGTAATAGTGAAAATACACATTCACAGCCTTTAACAAGGTGTGACACATATCAGGATATCCTTGAGAACCATATTCCGGTTTGTCAACCCTACACAGATTACCGGTAAAAACATCCTGGTGTACTAACCTTCACCCTCTCCAGGCTGAGCAAAGTAGTCAATGAGATCCTCCAGACATTTGATGACCTCCGATAAGCTTATCCGACCCCAGGCATGGGAGTTCCGACCTTCTGTCTTCAGGCTGTCCAGAGCTCTGCATACAACAAACAGAAAGTCATACTCAAGACGATGCCATTCAGAACATTTCAGGGAAACACCTTCACTTTTGTAAGGTGTCATAATCACCCTCAAAATGACCATAAAAAAGCAGTTGCTGGCTTAAAATATAATTTGTTTGTTTAACGCCACACAATAATCCAGCTATATGTCAGCGGTCTGTAAATAATCGTCTGAACCAGACAAACAGCATGGGCATTGGTCTACACAACTGGGATACAATGACATGTGTCTACCAAGTCAGTGAAACTAACTGCCCAACCACGTTAGTCATGTCCTATGACAAGCATGTGTTGATGAAGACCAATTCAACCCAGATCTTCCAAGATCTCTGCTGATTGGAAGGATCAACAAGTCTGCACAAGACAATCTAGTGATTGATGTCATCTATCCATACAATTCAGATATGATGACATCCTAGTCAGAAAGCCTGACCACTGCATCCTGTTACTGCCTCTTACGACAAACATGGACTCCAAAAAGACCAGTTCTAACCCAAATCTAACCTGCATACGACAGTTCAGAGAAAAAGCAAGCTATCTCACTTGTTAAATCTTGTGAATAGCGACTGGCACTTCCTGATGACGCGAGCAGATCGCGACTCCTCTTCCTGGGCTCTCGACAAGGTGAAACCATCGTCCATGTGACCCTCAACCAACATCACAGCCTGACAACAAGAAGAAACACATCTAGTTGCAGTTCTTGTTACATCCATACAATAACATGTTACTGTAGACCTGAACCTCCTGTCTTCTGCCTGACTAATGACTTGATCAGTGAAGGCAACACTGCTGGTTATAATGGAGAACACCGAGATTTAGCTAATGATGAGCACCGACAGATTTTATTTGCCTTTCTGATGGAGACGTGTTTCAGAGGAGAGCTCACTCAATTGCTCTGATCATGCATTTGCATAATATACCAAGTTGATCATCAATTATATCAATAGACATATAGTGCATCATCTTCCTGCGTAGAAGACCAAAGGTAGTAGCCAATAAAACATTGATATTTATGACACATAAGAAGTTTACAACTTCTGATTATTTAATATTTCCTTAGCTTATCTGTAATGCCATGTCAGATTGAAAAGAGTCAAGTCAAAAATTTACAAAAAAAACACAACAAATATTCATTTCATATTAACTAGAGGAATATGAAAGAACATGGTGGTCCCTAACATATTTTGAGTAGTATATTTGGTGGAATGTGTGTTGCTTTCATTGCGAACATCTTGCTGCAACACAACAGCTATAAACTATAAGCACGGCTGGATACTGGGAGAAACAGTCCACTTGTACCAAGTTTGAATGTACATTTCAGATTTAGTTAACTGTTCAAGTCATGAGAACTTTAATCTTACTTTCTTTTCTTCCACTCTGCCAATGCCTCTCTTCTTTGTCTCAAATGTTTGGTAGGAGAGCCACAAACTGGTGGAACAGTGTTGGATGAAGACCATGGAGTCTCCGTACTTGATATCAGGGCGACCCATGCCCTCGTCCTCATGACCCTCCGACATCTTCTTGTCATCCTACAGCAGACAACATCATGGACAGCTTAACATCACATCTACCAGATGAACAATCAACAAGGCAAACACCTGGTGTCATAACTGATAGTCACAGATCCATATGACATATCAAGGAAAGTTTCATTGGATAATTGAGACAGGTTATATATTCCCATAACACTGACTTTAGCCATTAGTTTGTATAAAATGTATCCAGATCAGTCTATTAATGTTAACATATGTCTTGAAGGAGAGGTTTCGGTAGGTGTTTTGATAGGCATTAACAATTTACTTCCTTAAATGGGTATCAGGTCATAATGCATGAAGATTACAATAGCATTTAACAAACTAGATGGTAGCAAAAATAGATTATTGGGTACTTTGTCTTTAGCCTATAAGGCTGTGGGATAGCCCTCATGCCAAAGTATTCACTTGTCAGGCTTTAGCCTTTGTTTGATTCCCACATGGGTACAATCTGAAACCAATTTCTGATGTCTCTAACTGTCATATTGCCGGAATTCTACGAATTGTTGCACAAAACTAAACAGACTTCTCCCATAAGTATGTTCACTTTGAGCATTGGTATTTGCACAAAGTGGCATGTAATTGGTACAGCTGAGGGATACTAACTGCCTTCCTGCATGAAAGTTCCTAATGACACACAACATGAAGTTATCTTAAAAATCATATCCTTGTTAACTTGCTGATGGAGTTTGGTCATGTGGTTAAGGTGTCCGACCTCAGATCAGAAGATCTGTGGTTTGAATCCCATCATAAGATTCAGAAAATTATGGCAGCTACTCTAAATGCTGTTTTCACCTTTGACTGCCTGACAAAGAATGCTGTGCTCTCCTCTGACGCATGGCTACGATGGACGGTGTGAACTTGGTTCTCGTTGACGGCCGCCAGGTAGCGGCCAGATGTTACGTGGCGAATTCTGCACTGCTGTCCCCATCCCATGAAACCTCCAGCCCATCTGCAACAAGGTAGTAAATACATGCCGTAACCAACAGTCAGATATAACATATCAGTCAGATATAACATATCAGTCAGATATAACATATCACATAGGATAAAATACACAAGCATGACAATGTTTGCATGACATAAAACATCTAAAGGGAATGGAAATGGTAGTTTGATCAATAGTTGAACCTAATCCACTGACACACTCAGAAGGTCACATGTATCAATAGTTTCCTGATCATCTTTACCAAGCCTCCTGCAGTTACTCTACATCATGACAATGTATAAAATATCTACATCCTCCTGTGATTTAGTAGACTGTGTGATAAGTCGATAAGAAGTAAGGGAGATAACTGCTGTTTTCCAGAATTAACTTTTCTGAATAACTTGTTTGGTAAATCACTGTACCCTCCACAGACAGTTCACTGCTATGGCAACGCATGAAGAATTGGTCTTCAGAAACTCTTGTTGTAAGAAGGGACTAACGGGATCGGTTGGTCAGGTTCGCTGACATGGCTAATACATGTCATCGTATCCCAGTTGAAGAAATCAATACCAATGTCTATCAGTAAAACTATCTGTTCCAGACTCGATTATTTACAGACCAACACCTGTAGCTGGGATATTGCTGAGTGTTGCTTCAAGCAACAAACAAACAAATGGCTGCTGTAACCGATCAGCCCAGGAGGCCTCAAAGACTCTGGGACTCAGAAACAGGTCCTTACTTTGTCCTGATATGTTCAAGTCGCCACAGAGATCTAGCATGGCTGCATACAGCTCCAGTCTCATACATCACAGCACTGCAACACAAAATACATGATATACACTATCTACAGTAGTACGGTGGAATAAGTCATAGGACTTAACCTTCTTGCACCTAGGCAGCTTGGGTCATCCTGGGTGATAATGTCTGTCATGTTGTATACACTTAGAGCATGCCTGTGCAGCAGGGAGTTCAGTGCTATATAAGTGAAATTATTACAGTCTGTTTCTGGTAATGCTACCATGTTTAATACAATATTACTGTAAAGTTGTATAGCAAAAAGGCATTCTACAAAGGAAGGTTACAAACAGATGATGAAGTTATGTTCAATTTCAGAAGCTGAACTTCACTGCATCTTACTTGAATTCAGTTTCACTGCCAGCTTCCGGTATTGTGAGACACTCGTCCATGTGACCATGGAACAGTCTCAACACATCTCCACCAAACACATTGGCTGAAACAGACACAGTTAACATGCTTACTCACATAGATTACTTAAGTTTCAGTTTCCAGCCTCAACTGTTTTGTCCAATGCCATGATTCTGCTTGCATAGTGCAAGAAATGGTACCTCACTTGAAACATCTTATAAGAATTATCCTAACATTACAGCTACAGACATTTTGTCCAGGTAACTCATGGGCACTTAGACACACCTCGAACACTGCCAAGACGTTGTGTCAATGATTTTTCAATAGATTTTTCAATGGGTGACTCAGTGAATATGGTTCATGACATTTTAAGCTATATTCCAGCAATATAATGCCAAGGACATCACACACACAAAAAAACATGTACAGAATGACACAGAGGGTTTCAGAGTGACGAGTGCCACAAGGTTACTACATTTTGTCCTGGAAGCCACAGGCTACATCGATGTGATTACTTGCTGCAGTGTTTTGACCATGACAGACATCAATATGAACACATGTGTCTTACCTAGGGCTTTTGTCCTGACAGCTCCAGAACACATAGGCACCACTGTCCACAGAGTCTGCTGGAACGATGCTATGACTGCAGAGCCGCTGCCGATGTGCTGAAACAGTGAAACGGTGAACTTCACAAATGAACTGTTTTCTCCAAGTGCACAATACTAATAAACTGCCAAAAAGGTAAAATCCAAAGAATCCCTTGGTCAGAACTGACTCGCAGACAACTATGCCTATTGGGAGAGTCGACCAAATGGATCAGGTGGTCAGCTTTAGATCAGGAACAATATCAATCCCTGGTTTGTCTGGCCCAGGTAATAATTGTTACAGGCCACATCACATAGCTGGTATATAACAAAAAAAACAAAAAAACTAGATGGTAAAATATCAATAAGATATTATGTATCATGATAATTATCATACAGTCCTGTGTAAATGAAGTGCAGATAAGCATGGCTGCCACATGAACATCATGGAGGTCAGTTTATGACACATACAGTTATAGTTATTCAGTAGCAAACCACAATAATCCTTGCTATCCTGCATTATTGGACGATAACTTTCATAAAATAGCCAAGCTGTTTTCAGATATTATAGCCTCAACTGTTCTGTGATGATCTTATTCCATTTATTTGAATTGACAAGGATGACAATCAGCAGCCATCTTTTTTGCAAATCAGACTCAAATGAATTAAATATTTTACAAAAACAAATATTATCATCAATAAAATTACATCTTGTAGGCACACTGTTTTTTTGTTTTATTTTCACAGCAAAAAAAGGTGAAACACAGGAATAACTTTACTTTTAAATCTGCTTAAAATATCTGCAATAACGCAAGTTCAGATATTGTTGAGCCGAGGAAGTCCACAGGCATGGCCTTATCCTTGTGTTTTCAACACCTACCAGGTATCTTTCTGAGGACACGCTGACGAGAATGAGATCATCCCCGACACGTACTTTCTCACCCTCAGATCTTTGTTTGGAAGCAGGATGGATTGTCCACCAACATGACTCCCCTGGTAACACAGCAGGTAAACATTCACAAACAATGCCATGGAATCTTTCCAAACATTAACACAGTTCAGTGAAGTTGTGATAGAAAGTCATTTGTAATTATACACGCACACACAAAAAGTAAACATTCGGAAATAGTTTAAATATATCTGAATTCATACGCTCAGATGTGATTATTACATTTTTGCTTTCCTAATATAAGCACTATATTTTCACATATTTCAATTTTCGACTCTCATGTTTCAAGAAAATGTGAAATGTATCTAACCAATTGCAGTTTCCTGCAAGCCGACATCAAAGGCGAGTTTGTCATTGGAGGAACTGGTTGAAAGACACGAGAGATACTGAAAACAGAAACACACAATAACAGTCATAATTTCCAGATCAATGCACATCTAAATGTTTACAAAGGTTCCACTGAAAGTGTGTCAAGGATCGTGTTTCTTTGCACTGTTGTGTATATAGCCCTGTTCAGCCGTCACTGATGGTTGACACGTGAGCAGAATCAAAGATGATACCAACAGGTGACAGCATTTCAATGACGAAGACAGATGTTATCAAGTTTCAAGCAGTGAAGGCTGTAGTATTAATATGTTCAGACAACAATGATTTACAAGCACTTTGTACATTGACCCTGTTTCCATAACAACAGTTTACAAGCACTGTGTACACTGACCATGTTTCCATGACGACAGTTTATAAGAACATTGCTTACTGACATACTCCATGGTCATTAGACAATGGTTTATAAGCAGTATGTATATTGACCACATCATGACAACAAGACATCCGTATACAAATATGCTGAGTGCCGACAATGATTTCATGGTAAAATGACAACAATTTACAAGTACTATGAAAACTCACCATGTTTCCATGGAGATGTCTGAGAAGAATTGCATGACCATACAACAATGTTCTGTGACCAGATTGGGCTACCTGGAACGAAGAAAGGTCAATTGTTTTATCACTAAAAGTACATACAGATTTAGTGTTTCTGCAGTATGTCATGCTACATCCACAAACACTGACTACCAGGGACCAGTAGTTGCTTTGAATCAACTTTCACCTCCACACTAGTGCCAACAACATTGACCCAACTTAAGCAACAAACATTTCTTGACAAACAGTTATCAGAACCCTGCACCTATAGGCTCACCTTGCCTATCCTCCAGGCCATCTGTCAGTAAAATATGTATATGGCACCCATCTAAGAATGAAAATCTACATAGCAGTCCATAATTTTTTGTATACATTGCACATTTTTCTTGTATACATTGACTATTGTCAGAACATGTTTGTTTCAGCAATGTCTAAAATATCATTGTTCACACCAGCTTGATCTCTGAGAGCATATTAAATTTATTGTCTCTGGATTTAATAAGCATGCCCCTTGTCAATCTACTAAGCATAAAGAATGCTAAAGAAACAAATATGGTCCACATATACTTAAAAGTGTCTACAGTTTTCTGTTGAATACATTTTCAAACTAGCTAACAATGAGAACAGCAAATCAAACAAAAGTGATGCGGGATGTCAGGTTTTGATTATGTGTCAACACCTTGAAACTAAAAACTAAATGTCAAGAGATTAGAATTTTTCAAAAGTGCAAGAAATTGTTCAAAACTGGAGATGAGCTTGTCGATTTCATGAGACAAATTCTCCTCTCAAAGAAGGACTTACTTTGGAATCTTGGGATGTAGAGGTGACCATCTCTTGTAGAGCGCGGACCGAAAGGGCTTGTTCCAGCACGAACACAGACACTGAGATGTCCGGAGGAACATCCTGAAGTAGACGAACAACAAACAATTAATTCACTTGATTCCCCTAACAAATGTCCAAGAACATAATTCCCGGGACAGTTTCCACAGTCAGCATTTTTATCTCATGCCGACAACACTCTACATTATGCTAACTGTCTGTGACCATTGCCACTTGTCTGAAACCAGAGTTTAGTAAAATTTCTCCTGAGTAATGAGCTGATCACAGTCAATACATTTAACACAAATCTACCGAAATGATACAAAAAGGACTATTTCAGTAAGTAAGCACAAATATTTTTGGCACTACTGAAAAACATAAGGCTACAAGTATTTGGTCCAAGGCTAATTCTACTTCTAAGTCTACGCAACATCTTCACAAGTATAACAAACAAGGTTTACGCAGACATAATACTTATTATCACTCCAATCACTAGAAAAGAAACCAACATTACAACTAAAATTTTTCTCCTTAGATTCCTGATGAAACTAATAATAATAATAATAATAATAATAATAATGTGTCCATTTACATAGTGCCAAACTCCACACTAGGTATGCTCATAGCGTAATAATCAAGGCACAGCACATTATTACCCCGGATAACCCAAGCTGCCTGTTAGGCATTAGAAGGTTATAGCCAGATGACTTTTTCCACCGGGTACCCATTTTCCTGCTGGGTGAACAGAGACAATTTTGAACAAACTAGACTGGAACTGTTTCTTTGCGAGTATCATGTGTCCAAATTAAATCTCTGTTTATATGTGTCGGTTACACAGTGATTATATGCAATGGTGATTACCCCATATATCAGATATATCTAAATATACAGTTGACATATAAGAATAAGCTTGGAGTATAATGTATAAAAAGATATATTCCTATAAAAAATGGAGCGGTATAATTAGGACACAAGTAGGCGACTGCTGCCATATAGCTGGAATATTGCTGAATGCNGCGTAAAACTTAACTCACTCACTCACAAGCAGGCCCTTTGTGCTCATGCAGGTTAAATGAGTGTATATGATATATCTCTCTTGTCAAGAATACATGATGCTTCTAGAATTTGTGTAATGGATTAAAGACTAATGTGAATTATGCAGAAAAATATACAACTGAAAGCATTGTACTAGCATGCTATTAGTCGTATCACTAAGAAAGGATCTCTATGAAATGGACATAAATTGACAAATTTGTGACATGTGAATCCTGTTCAGTTTCCCTAATAATATATTGTACTTCCTGTCTAGACTCTGCTGTACAATAGTAAAATCCATCATGGCCGTACGTGTTGAAGAATTATTATTCGTAATAAAATCCCACATATGCAACACTGTACATTAAAAATGAAACCAAAACCAGATTCTTGTACATTTATCAGAACCACACATACTCCAAAGACCCATGCAAAGATCAGCTATGTTCTTCTTATGTTAACTTCTGTTTAACAATTTCAGCCGGGGTTCATTTCCATTCCATTTTGTGGATGCTGTGGTGGCTGAGTGGGATAGATTGCTGACTTCGGGAGTTGGCGATTAGGTACCTGATTCTCGGAATGACTAAACCCCCCAAAGTACCTGAATCTGTACTTTACTGAGAAAGAATGTTGTTTCTGAGTTTATTTCTGTAAAGAATGACATATTGTGTACATTACTGTACGGAACATGTCCATTAAAGGTAGCCTAATGGTTTAAGCATCCATTCATTATGCTGAAGACCTGGGTTTCATACCCCACATGGGTACAATGTGTCAAGCCCATTTCTGGTGTCCTCCATCGCGATATTGCTGGAATATTGCTAAAAGCGGCGTAAAACCATACTCACTTCAGCATAAGTTGTGACATTCTGGTCTGTGCTGCAACCCTTGGTCATGGGTCAGTACAGAATAATGTCCTATGCACTCTCCTTCCTTTTTATTTAATTCAATAGGCCATCAACTGTGTAGGTATGTTCAGGACAAGCTGGACAATCAATATCTCTGTGATGACAGAGTCTAGTAAATTTGTCTGGGAGCCTTCCTACCATCAAATATTGATTGGTAATCCACATTAGGTCACATTGGTAACATTTCAGCAAAAGGTTTTTCCCATACCCCGGCAAAGGATGTTCCTTGGCGTAACATTTCACATACACACAAGGGCACTTTCATGCCGTGACATCAATTATTCACACACACTTACACACAGTTTTTTTTCTAAAGTTGTACATATGCTTTGAAAATATTAATGTCTTTAAGGGTGTAATTATCGCAGCAAATCTCTGCTATTTTCTTTAAAAAGTAAAACATAATTTGAAGTAATTGTTGAAACCATTTGGCAGCATTTCTTTCAACCTTCCTGTCAGCCCTCATGTACCCTATTTATACCATCAAAAAAAAAGTAGGAGATATTCCATTCTGCGAGGATACCACTAGCCAATGCCAATGCATATGAGAAAAGTAATATATCCATACAGATGAAACAGTTCCAAAGGAATGGAATAAATTGTCACATTTTCCCTTAATTTCTCTTCATCATCTGTTTCCTCCTTGGATTCATCATTTGCATTTTATCAATATTGTAAATCCAATATCCCATACTTTTTTGGGATGGAATACATACTGCTGTCTCTATTCACCCCTCATGCTTTAAAACGGCATAAGTATCTATACCAAAACATTGAACAATAAAGAAGCTGATCATCCATAAAGACTGGCCAGTCCTAGCATTTCTCTCCAATGAATGGTTACGTTGGAATTAAGTGAATATGAGCATCAAATTCGAATACTTTCAACAACATGACAGCAAATGCTCACAAGGCTTCAAAGCAACAGTTTCCACATCAAAGAAAACTTCTCTCCTGACCTGCTGGAGGAGGCAGCCTTCATTTCACCCACCCACAGAATAACGTAAATTGTACATGCATACAGAATGACTGTTAAATGCATAACCCAGTCTTCAGGGACAGTGCGGCAGCCGAGATGCAGAAATCAAATTATTCCCAGTTTTTCCTCCAATTTTCACATCGTCAACTACTTTTCACTTCTGGCTCTGTCAGTCAAGACGAAAATGGAGAAGATCTCCATCCTCAAGAGAGTGTTTGAAGACAACACATAATTAAACAGATTCCCTGCAGAGCAAAGCCATGTGTGCTCAGGACTACCGGGTTGGCAAATAATTCTTTTGGGAAGAAAATGAAATTTAGAGAACTGGAATCAATTTTCCTAGCACTGAAAGTCCTGATCACCCTTGCTTGAATCTCAAAATTCCAGAAATGCATTTAAAGGTTTTGCTTTCCATTTTGGTGCTGCGACCTGTCGTTCATTTCATACTTATACATCTATATTGATGGTACAGAAATAAGAACTGCCATTGTACAGATGCAAGTCCTTAACCATTTAATATTGGTGAAGACTCTACGTAAAACTCAGTTCATATATAGACATTTAATTTGTTGGAATAGTCACTTCACATACAGGAGGGAAGATGGGGTAGCCCAGTGGTTAAAGCGTTCGCTCATCACATCGAAGATCTGGGTTAGATTCCCTATATGTGCACATTGTGTGAAGCCCATTTCTGGTGTCCCCCACGATCATATTGCTGGAATATTGATAAATGCAGCACAAAACCCAACCCAACTCACTCACTCATATACAGGAATCTGTTTTGTTCACATATTCCATTCACATATAGATGTGTTTTGTTTGCTTGTTATTTAACATTGCAGTCAGCAATATTCCAGGTATGTAACAGCACCTGTAAACACCTGAATTCGGAACAGTCAAATCAGTGATTGATTCGGTAACACACAATCTACCAAACCTCGACACCTAATTCATTAAGCCACCTCCTGGGTCTCGCGGTGTAGTCGAGGCCTGGGTTTGACTGGCCAACATAGGCACAATGTGTGAAGCCAATGTCAAGTATCCCTCTTTCCCTCTGATAATGTAGCTTAACGTTGTTATGTAACCAAAAGAAATCACTCATCTATGGTCGGGCGGTGTTTGCTCGTCACACCGGGTTCGATTCCCCACATGGGTACAATGTTTGAAGCCCATTTCTGGTGTCCCCCGCCGTGATATTGCTGGAATATTGCTAAAAGTGGAGTAAAACCAAACTCACTCACTCACTCATCTATGGTCACTTATGACAAACATTGGTTAGTTAGGACCAATTTTAACCTAAATCTCCATGGATGAAATCTGCCTTCTGAATACTGTGACACTGATGATGAACAGCCATGACATCACATTTTCAAGCAAGCTAAAACATGAAAGACTCTTCTGTTTAAATTAATTTGTTGTGTAAAACCTCTGCTAAGATCAGACTTCCTTCTGATACATAGTGTAAAGAATGCAAGGTAAATATCATAGAAATTCACATAGGTAGTAACATTTGTCTGCCCTACCATGTATGATGGTGGTGTTGAAATGGGTTAATACACTATGTTAAGAATGAACATGCATCTGTATGTGGCTGTTTGTACTAGTTGTGTGTTATAGTGCCATCCCATTGAGATACCATGCTGTGGTTTAACAAGTTTATCTCCCTCAGAAACACTATACCAACCCTAACCCTATCAGCTATCTTATACCCTCAATGCTGACTGCAAGGCTAGGAAACAACATGTACCATGATCAAGGGTTGAGCCATGGACCTTCAATACTCCAGTTAGACGCTCTATCCACTAAACCATGTACGAATCTCCAAAAGGAGCTAGATCTTATTCGACAAGAATGTACATGCGTCTGTATGTGGCTGTTGGTACTAGCTCAGCTATAGTGCCATCCCATTGAGATACCATGCCGTGGTTAAATATGTATATCTCCCTCAGAAACACTATACAGACTAACTGTTTTATTCCCTCAATGCTGTACCAGGCTAGGCAACAACATGTACCATGATCAAGGATTGAACCATCAACCTTCAATGCTCCAATTAGACACTCTATCCACTAGTCCAAGAAGCAATCTTGACATGTATAAAACTCCAAAAGGAGCCTGACCTCATTTGACACAGAACCTGTGACTCTATAGGTGGCTTAATTAACATGTCACCAAGAAGAAAACTAAGTGATAATAAACACCTTCACCCAACAATGCTCGATTAATGAAATATACAACTCAAAAGAAGTAAAGAACACCCAATTCATTCCTATTGCTATAGTTCATCTGTCATGTGAGTGAATCAAATATATTCTAACTTATTAAGTGTAGTATAAATACAAACTTGATTATTCCCAGGAGACAAATGCTGTAAATGCAATCATATCAAAATCATAAGACATCAAAATTTGAAAAAGCATATACAAGGATATATACAATCATATACATATGACAAAAGACATAAAAAATTAAACATTTTAAGATACATAAAAACAAATGTAACATGTATTTAATGTGACAAAGACAAAAGCAAGAACCAAAACTTTCACAACTAATCAAAATGCACATCTGCCAAATCGACACTAGACAACCAACAATCATGGATCACACTCATGCTTCATACAAATAACCAGGTTAACTATGGAGCATAGATTGGCATGAGGTTTATTTACTTTCTCCAAATCTCCATGGAGATGCATGAATAAACACTACATATCCTATACACCATCTCCTAAAGATAAACAATCATCACTTGGAAAACAAGCTGTGGCTTGTAATGAAAGACAGCGTATCCCTGTGATGTGCAGTGCACATGGGTGGGGGAGTGTTGTATCAGGTCTGTGTCAGTCTGAACTTGAGGAATCTGGCCCAAGGATGGAGCTCATATATAACAGACTAGGTTCGATTATTGTCAACTCCAATCAGTTGACTTTCAGGAAGGTAAATCAGTACGTATTATCTCCCACTCACTGTATATTGATTGTTAAAACAAAGTTGTCATATTGTATATGTCGGTCTACTCTACACTACAGACAAAACCCATGTAGTTCTGTAAGGTATGAATGCAGATCACACCATCAGCATTACCAAAGCAAAGATAAATGGCTACATTTTTGTATACTTGTATCATAAAGGCCAAATACCCTAAGATCAGCAAAAATAGTTGTTTAAATTTGTTTCTAATTACTATCAACCTTGACGATTAAAGTAAATGAGATCATACATAATACATGCCCAAGGACAGCTATAAGAATTTGCTCAACGCCTGAGCCTTGACAGATACAGCTATGTCAGCATACCAAGTAGTGTGTGCCCTTCTAAACAATTCATAACATGAAATGTGAGAACTGGAAATTCTTCTATAATAACTTTTTTTATAATCTAAATAAATTCAAACATCTAATATAATTCTTTTATCCATCATAATGCCCTTTTTATTACCTAATAAACCCATTTAAACAATGCCTACAAAAATATTGTGTTAACCTCTTGAGAGTTCCTTGCACCTGAATTGATGTGTAACATGTATCATCATGCTGGATATAAAATACTACTCACTCACCTTACCACCTAGCATACTGTATTGGAATTTGAGCATCATAGGATCGATGTAATGTTATTTTGAAAGTACCTCCTGTTTACTGATCGGTTGCTGAATTTATGGTAATTAGTATAGAAATGATTTTCAATTCAAACACCTGGAAATGTGAACATAATAGCATGACATTCCTGTCCACTACTACTTACAAACATGTTCTACGTGTCAGTTTCATGGATCAATACTCATGCTGTTGATCACTGGACTGTCTGGTCCAGACTTGATTTATTTACATTTAGCTGGAATACTGCCAACTACAGCTTTAAACAACAACCAAACCAACCCTTTACATCGATCTTTTTGGTTGTTTCCAGTTATATTCGTGCCACAAATAGCAGCCAAATTACCGTTGTGACATTGTGGAAGCGGCAATTACTGCCTCACCGTAAGATTATTTCAGGCCTTTGTGTTTATATAGGTTTCATAATTGCCACCGAGTTCACTTCACAAGTATTACTATGTTTACAGGCAGAAGTGATTACTAAGAGCTGCTCTGGCCATCGGGACAAGAAAAGGACTTGTGCCATAATTATAGTAGTGAAACAATTGATTTTTTAACAGGGCCATGGATCGACCTTGAAATTCCACACGATTATAGTTTGCCAAATCGAAAAAGAAATTCTGTACAATAAGTTAGCAGATTAATTTGCAGAAGCAACCTTGAGATGAGCCAGCCACCAGTGCAAGCAATCAACTGACCGGCATAACATTTGTCATTGATTAAATACTACTCAAAAATGTTAAAGAACATAGTCATTTGAAAATATCAGACATTCTTTGATTTCTTTTGAGATGTATGAATCAGTTTGCATTAGCAGAGGTACAGAGAACCATTTGGGTCTTTGAGTTATGTACTCGCTTGTGTTCATCTCAATTGGGTATCCTAATTTTCCTTTGAGTAGACCACCTCCGTGGTGTAGCGGATAGAGCGTCTGCCCGGTGAGCGGAAGGTAGCGGGTTCGATCCCTGATCTCGTCATACCAAAAGACGTTAAAATATGGT